>JBAIZL010000005.1:216126406-216183906 GCA_036971475.1 Prosapia bicincta
CCAGTAGATCCATCCAAATGTCTAGGTTTCCGTTTCTCGGTTCCCCGTCTGATTATTTCAGTCAAAGTAGTTCGGTTAAAGGTGCAATCGGACCTTTATCCACTCTCGGTTGGCCTTACCTAAGGGTCGGACCCCCAGACTGAGGACTTGGCGGGTATTACTCACCCGTTAGACTTTGAGAGCAAAAACATTGATCTACGAAAGCAAATTGTAAAAATTACATAAAATCCGAAGACATTGTGTACTCGGAACATTCTTCTACTAAAGTTAAACATTCCTGACTATCTCTAATAAGTCTATCACACTCAGTAAGAACAATTCAAGATCGTTAGTAATTCTGACTAAAAATCCCTCACTATTATGTTTTTGATCACACCAATATTTCATTTCAGCGACCCATTTACTGTAAAGGTTTCGGAGTTAGTGTAAAATTTGAGAGTCTCTTATTATTGCAGACTTTTTTAAAACCCCTGAAACCCAAGACAGAATAATTGGCAAAGGAAACAAAATATAAAAGCAAAACAGCGACTGTAAATTTAGACGTTTGTTTTCCCCAGCGGAACACGCTGCTCCACGTCAACGTTCCCTGTTCAAAGCCGTCTACTAATTAATTACTTGACGCATTGTGTTAAAACATCTGATGTAAATTAGTTTCTTATAGTTAGTAGTATTTTGCTTGTAAAATAATATTTTGTAAAAATAAGATACTAAATTTTTATAATCCATATATCAAGTCCTATATATCTGTCATAAAATGAAATTTTGTTTATTAAGTTGCGAGTACTTTATAAATATAAGCGTGTGGCATTTTCTAATATTAGCTGTTTATTTACAAGTGAGAGTCACCAAACTGAGAACTTTTAATGCTTCTATACATGGCAAGACGAGTTTATGCTTAGATAAGAGATAACGTTTGGTTACTATGGGTTAAACAGAGGTTTCCTATACTAAAAACACGTTATCACCTGTGATAAAAGAAGTCCTCAGGAATACTGAAAAAATAATAAACATGACAACAAGTAACTTGTTTTGGAGAGAACTCAATTGACTTCACTTTTTACCAGGAAACTTTCTAACAACAAGGTTTTACTTCTCTACCAGATACCAATAATGTCCCTTTAAGGAAGGGATATTACTTCTAAATCACACAGCCTAAAACAGAAACAAATGTTAGCCTGTAAATATTTACATTTAAAAAATAAATTAAGAGGTAAAACGAGCTGTTCTGTATCGGTTTTGTATTCCATGTATTTATTTTTGTTTTCCTAACTTTTCCAGAGCCATGATTATGACATTAGCAACACAACTGTGATTTTAATAGATTACGCTAATTTCCTTTCCATTCCAACTACATTATTAGTACAACTGTTGTTGGAATAAAAAAATAAAAATCACATTGACAAACTTTTAACTCTTTATGACTTTTCACTTCAGTTAGGCATATTTGTATATATTCTAGTAAATTTTTCTGCATTAGCTAACATTAGTATAAATTACTCTGTCGGCGCATGCCGGAATGGCTCAAATTTAAAAACATAAGTAGTATTCCAATTAGGTTTTGAATGGGCGTACACTTTAAGTTCTGAAAATGAAGTCATTCCAAAACGCGATAACAAAGAAGGATATTGTAATGTTAGGAAAGGCAGAAAATGTACTCGATTATATTAAAAAATGTCTTATACATGTTTCCATTCAGGGAACATTTATTTTTTCTCAGTGAACAAATGACCAAATACATTTCTTACTTAAATTAGGCAAAATTAGATATTAATAGAAACTAGAACTAATATTTAGGTTTTCAGGTTATGCAATATATTTTAGATTTTTTTATTACAATATAATTGAAAAAATTTGTTTTATTTAATAACTGAAAACTCACTTCAAATAATAAATGTGTTTTTAAATTTATATCCTATTTTACTTCACTGATATTTTTTCATTTGTGTCTTTTGAAACAAAATATTTACTTTGTTTGAATAGTTATTATTTTTTTTAATGTAAATCGCAAAATCTCTAACCTATTTCGTGTGAGTCGAGAAACAAGAAAAACCTCTTTCTGAGACACATTAATCAAGATTTATACAGTCATACAGGATTAAGATGCTTGACGCAATTCAACTGCAGGGAATGAAAAACACGATCCAGATATTCATAATTTATATCCCAGCTTAGTCTACATGTAGCTGTCACGTTTCGGATCATCGCCATCTTCTCAAACTACAACTGTACGGTAGTAGCTCAACAATAGTTCGATTGTTGTCGGTTAGTAATTTCAGTATAACGTATATTCATTAACAAATAATGTTATTAGTTTTAGGCTGTCATTCACGTTAGGTTATTGATAGCAAAATGGTGTCGTTTCTCAAGAAGAAATGAAATTTGTACAAAAATTGGTAAATAAAGAAGTTGTGTTTGCCTTAATATCACTTTTTGAGCAATATCTATTATTCCGAAAGATTTTAATGCCATCCTTGGAGGCAGTGAGAGCTAGAGTGTAGAGATAGTTACTGTAATACTCACCGTAAATTTCCTCCTCTGACACCAGGTAGCGCACAAGAAAAATACTAGAAAATTTAATTCTTAGAGAAATACTAGCGTTAAAAAAATAATGGGCAGTTGAATGTAAAGATCTTCCTTTTGTCATTTAAACCAGCCTCTTCAGCCCACAGAATATTTACTACAAATAAAGATGGCTAAGGGCGCAGTGAAGCAAGGTTCCCCAGCTAAGATAGACCCAGGGGTTTTTTCCCTCCCCTTTCCGATCCAGTACACTGAAGTCCCGAGCGTCACGTCAAGTGCCGAGTGTAAGTGGTAATTTTTTCATATAATATTCCTATTGCAAAATTATAAAACACGGAAAGTTATTAAAAATAAACGTCACCAGGTAGCTTACACAAACTATTTCTTAATAATACAGAACACATTATGCTATATTTTCAATATTGTTTTTGCTTGAAAGAGAACTTTGTTAAATTTTAAAAAATCACTCACCGTCCATCTATAAAACACAAGTGCACATAAATGTACCGAATATTTTGAAACGTGAACCATTATTTTTAGTCTTAGTAGTTTTTGGTTTACCTATCGATTATTTTTTAATATTTAAAAATTTGTTTCCTTCTTTTCTAAATCGAATGGACATTGTGTTCCGAATTTCACCAAAACTGGACCAGTAGTTATTGTTGTTGGTCGGAATTCAGACACACATAGATTCATTCATACATACATTTTGGAAAACACACTTTAGATAAGGGGACCTCAAAATTTATATTTTTTACACTAATATTTTATTATCACAATACATTTTCTGTATTTTAGTATATGTCAGAAAGTAAAAGGCCGTGTAATATAATTTTGCGTTGTACGAATAAATCTTTAGCAGATTCTTAAAATATTTCTGAAAATAGATGATTTTAATAGAGAAACTTCAAATTATCCAGTTTAATACATTTTAATTTCTATGTAAAAAAGTAATTATTTACATAAGTTAAAATTATGTAATTGAAGAAATACTTAGAAATATGTGCCTACATTATACAGGATAAAAAACCGCGAACTACGTACGAGTATAGTTATACAGGATTCAGCCCAAATGTACCAGCCAACGCCCACCCTTGGCAGTGGAGCCATTTGGCGCCATCTCTGACCAGTAGAGATGGGCATCCCTGAAGATGGGACTGCAGTAATCCTGGGCCCGGTCCAGGGCTGTGCAATCATTAAGGTGTTCGGCATTCATAGGTTCACCACCACACAGCAGACACTCCGGGGTCGGTAGCACATGAATGCGGTGGAGGTGCGCACTAAGGTAATCATGACCGGTCTTCAATCTGAAAGCTGTAACGCTAACAGATCGGGGCAAATTTGGTTAATTGGTGTACTCGTCACAAGACTTTCCCACCGTTTTCCTGCTGATAGCTCCCGAAATCGACCTTGATTCCATATTTTAGTGGACGTCTTTATTAGGGACCTGGAGGAATGTAGTGAACTTAGATGCTCGGGCTGAGGGAGGCTTGTTCCCTGCCTGACTAGTTGATCAGCCTTTTCATTGCAGTGATGTTTACATGGCTAGTGATCCACTGGAAATTAAGTACCCACCCGGAATTTATGAGAGCATTTAGTTTCCTTCTACATTCTATTGTTCTACTACAGTCGGTCAGTGAGTTCCCAGAGAGATTCATGATGGCGGTCTTAGAGTCAACAAGGAAAACGGCCTTACCCGGAGCAGTCAGGTTCTCAAGTTCTATTGCTGCACCATATATGGCAGCTACGTCACCGACATAGTTGCTAAGGTGGGCCCCGACAGCAGAAAATCCCTCAAAATATAAACAGTAGTATGCACCACCTGTTTCGCCTGATCCAGGTATGGATGATCCATCTGTGTAAATTTGGAGTCATTCTGGTGCAGGGTATTTTACATTGATAGTTCGGAGGGCTGCACTTCTAAGCTCCTGATCCGAAGATGCATGCTTCGACAACTGGTGGTCTGTCAGGAAGAGCTCTGCCTCAGGGAGCTCCTGGAAGCAGTTCTGAAAAGCAGTAAATGGAGCTGGTTCTCCGGGAGTGACTCCATACTTTTTATAAAGATCCTGGTAACAGACAAGGGGTGTTCGCTGGGATTTTAGTCTATCTGTGGTACTCGTCCCATAAATGTGACGCTCAGTGTTTAAAAGCTTTTTACTTTACCATTTCACTAGCAGCAAATCAAAGGTCCTACAAAAATGAGATAAAAAGAATATTAAAATGTGACTAGGTACCTATCTAAAACTTTTACGCCTACAAAACGTTTCTAACCAACAAATACGAAAAGTTGTAGCTTACTAACTTTTTGTGTTACTTAAATTGCAACCCTTGTTGAATCTATTTTTTTAACGTTCTTTCAAATAATTTATTACTTTTATTTTATATTATTCTGATTGAGGGAATCATGTTGCTTATACCTGCCAAGTTTCAAAATTTAATTCCCACGCTAAGTGGTTTAAACCTTGTTTAAAGTAAAGGTTTTTAATACATTTTGGACACTGCACTGCACGTTATTGGAGGCTTTTCCAAAACCAAGATGGCAGTTTTGACTTTACTATCTCCCTATATCTATTTCATTAGATGACTACTCTATTTGTATTAAGTGCTCTGTGCTTTAACCTAGCCCTAAGTCGTGCCAACCGTGTGGTCTCTTTTAATTTGTAAATAATATGCGTCAGTACATATTAGTAAACCTATTCGTTTTTACATAAATATACAGCTATTTAAACCACAAACAAGACTATTACAAAACAAAATATTTCTTACAAACAACTTGTTCATACCTTCACCAACTAGCAGTGTTGCCATCTTCTAAAACGTAATTATTCTACTACATCATAGACACAAAACTCACCTATATTATACGCACAACATATTATTTATTAATAAACATAAAAGAAAAGCACATGTTTTGACCGCCAAGAAAAAAACAAGACCGCCATATACAGTAACCCTAAAACAACCCTTTTCCTTAGAAGTACAACAACTGCGGTTTGACCATTGATAAGAGATCAAATTATTCATTATAACATTAAAGTAATCGCTGATTTAGGGAGAACCTAAATATTTTCACGTTACCAAAGTTAATTTTAATTCATAATAGGATGCTTATTATCTTCTTATTTATAATAATAAAATAGCTTTTTAAAAATTTACTTAAATAAGACAGTTTTCCAGATTAAAAAGTAATAATTTCATCATATGCTATCCAGGATAATTCATTAAATTTTAACCAGCTCTTGATCAATAATCTTCACATGTATGACCGCTCTGGCTTGTGATTTAAGGTTGTAAGCAAAATAAATATACAAAACTAACGATTATAAACTATTGTTATACGCGTTTCGACGACTCATGGCATCATCATCATCATCAACAGTGTTCCTACAACAAACATATAACTTTAACTTTATGATTTAAAGCTATATGTTTGTAGTACCATCACTGATGATGATGGCAAAGTTATCAAAACGCGTACGAAATTAAAGTTTTGTAATTGTGAGCTATGTATATTTATTTTGTTTGTAATTAATATTGGCGATGCAAAAAAACCTTGAGGTATAAAAAAAAAAATATTAAATCTTTTTTTGCGACACCGTGCAAATGAATAATTTTTAAAAAGATAATATCTTCACTTTAGAAAACACACGAATCATTTTAAAATCAATTTAATTGTGTAAGGAATATAGGTGCAAAGTATTCAATTAGAATAGATTTGTTTTTTTAATTAAGTTTACCTATGTACTAGGTAAACAGTTGAAAGCGTTAAACATGGCTTCCTTGTACCTTAGAGAGGTGTAAGATTGTATACCGAAATGGAGCTCACTTTACTATCCAGATATTGGAGAATATGTCTGCACATCAGCTGATCTTCAATCTGTTAAAAAAATAAACTACATTAAGTAGCATTTTTTCCCAACTTATCCTAACCGTATAATTTGTAGCTATATTCTAATGCAGTATAATGTAGCGTTCTGTTTTATACAAAAACATGATGTTAAAATTCTTTGTGACGAGGGGTTATTTTTGTTTTACTTTCAACATGTTTGATGCGTCTTCAAGTTTTTCATGTTTTCTGTACTCCTTGAGATTAATCACATTGCCATGGATGGTTTCGTGTAAAAACAAGTAATTACACTATTCATAGAAAATGGATTCTTTAATAAAACTGAACAAGTATTTAAGGCGAGAGCAACACTTCACGCCAGGCGCTAATGGCTTTAAGCTGTACGAGTCGAGAATTAAAAACTGATTTATAAAACCTAATAAAACACAACTTTTGCAGTATGAGATGAATTTCTTCACAATAATTATGCAAACGTGGGCTATTTGCATAGCGTGACGGTCCCTTAGGACATGCTTTTACGTCTGTAAAACATGGAAAGTTCTTCCGGGAAAATTTATAAAATTTAAATTTTGTTTTAATTGTATACTTTAAATAGAACAACAGGTGAAAGGAGGAAAGCAAATAAAATAAACTGGACGCCGTAGAAATGAATTATTCGGAAGCACAGATAAAGACTAAACAGACGAATTAGTGGAACAATGAAAATAGAACAACAGGTGAATGAAAGAAAGCAAATAACATACACTGGACACAGTAGAAATGAATTAATTGGAAGCACAGGTAAAGAAATAAACTGACGAATTAGAGGAACAATAGAATAAAACAACAGGTGAATCAAGGAAACAAATAAAATACACTAGACGCAGTAGAAATGAATTAATAGGAAGCACAGATATAGAACTAAACTGACGAATTAGAGGAAAAATGAAAATAGAACAACAGGTGAATGAAAGAAAGCAAATAACAAACACTGGACGCAGTAGAATTGAATTAATTGGAAGCACAGATAAAGAAGTAAACAGACGAATTAGAGGGACAATGAGAATAGAACAACAATCTTGACAAAACAATCAGTATAACATAATAAGACAGAATATACCAAAGAACATATTTGTAAAATAGAAGGGCGAGGAATCTCGGAAAACTTCCAAACGAAGCTGGACAAAATTAACAGATAGGGATTGGACAGGAAGACAACGTCATAGAGCGAAACTAGCTAAAGAGGACAAAGCTCCCCCAGCCTGAGCATCTGAGTTCATTACAGTCCTCTATAATCTAGAAGAAGGCCACCAAAAGATGGAATTAATTTCGATTGAGGAACCTCTCAGCAGGCTATCGCTAAAAACGTCTTTTCTCGGGAGGCCCATTTATCCATATCTTGCGCCGAGCTGATAGCGTTGCAGCATTCAGATTGTAGACTTGCTGCGCACATCCACATGTGCTGCCGACACCGGAGTGGGATGTGTGCAGGTGAAGTCATGAATGACGAACACCTTCAGGATTGCACACCCTTGGGACGGACCCAGGACTACAACAGTCCCATCAACAACAGTCAGCGCGAGGCCAAATGACCTAACTACCAGGGATGGGCGTTGGCTAGCAAATACGTACCTCACACAGAGCCGTTTACGTCAATACTTGCTACAAGCTGTACTGTACTACAGGTGGTGAGAACTAGAATAGTCAATAAACTGTGTCCTTTATGATTTACTATTTCCAAATAAAAGTAAGTTAACTCATATTTTTTTCTGTCTATAAATTTAGAAGGCATGTAAATTTTTATATAGATATTTATTAACAGCACTAAAACCTTTTACAAGACATTGCACCGTTTCGAGTAAAGTCGAATTATCATCATATCAGGACAAAAACCTTGGTCTTTCAAGACTACGAAAAGAAATTTTAAAAAAGTCTACGCGTTTACTGATTATACTATTACGTTTATCTACTAATTTTGTGCTCTGGTTTATTATTTATATATATATATCTTTCGAACAAAAAAACAATAGTACGAGTAATAAAACAATATATATATATATATATATATATATATATATATATATATATATATATATATATATATATTCTACTAACGTCCAATTTTTTAGGCACATATTAATTTATAAAACTTTCATTGCATACCAGAAAAAGCTGTAAGGTTGACATTTTGTCAAATGCTTGTAAAAATTGTTAACTATGAACATCAGAAATCATTGAAAAGAAACTGATTATTTTATAACCTAATTAAATAATTTATAAAACTGAACAATTATTAGCAATTTCTGGTAATTATTAGTATTCAATGTATAATTATTTCATCATTTAAAATCTAAAATAAACTGTCTCTTCATTTTCAATTTTCATTTTCATAATGTATCCAGAAACATCATTTGTATTTGAAACTTTATATTTTTTTAAATATTGTAAATTGTAGTTTTGCTATGTGATGATTTTCCTCGTGTGACGATTTCGTAAAAATATCTACATTTTTGTAAAATATTACCAAATTTATTACAGCTCTGCAAGGAAATGATGCTTCAAATTAACATCATTCTTTAAAGTTGCTTGAATAGATTGTGTTTCTAATTTATTTACTGTTACCAAGTATTCTGTACGAATTTTAAACAAAACATGCATTATGATATACTATTTAAAGAGTATTAGACGCAATCAAATTACACTACAAGAAGTTAAAATATAAATCAATATTACAAAATTTATTTTCTGGCTATAATTATACAGGTAGGTGTCATATTAATAAAATTTGTAAATATTTCAATCACAAGAATATTTATTACCAAGTAATTAGAGTTCAAGTACTTTTATTTTTTAAATATTGTTTGAAATAGAGTATCGAAGACTAGTAGGTAAATGTCGTAACTAAACAATTTTTATTTTCAATAGGTTTTGATTTAGTAAATTAAAATGGAAAATATGGTTTGCATATATTTAAAATTATTATTTTTTTTTAAAATTATTCTTTTAATATATTTCGACCCGTTTCTATTACATTTTAATCAGAACTTTAATTTAAGTGTTTTCAGTTCAAATATTGTATAGAAGGAAAAGATTTTAATGTATTAACTAAATCTTTTTGATTTTCAAGGCTATTCAAATTTTAGTAAATTTATTTCAATTGTTACTGCTCAAATTTTCTTTTTATTAAAGTTTAGGATATAATTTTAAGGATTGAATTTCCTTGATTATATTTCAACCCATATTGGTCATTATACAACTTTTTAGAACACAACAAATCTTTCAACAGCTAATGGAATTTTGCTCACTGTAACTGACACTAATCGAAATGCCGTTACATTGCAGTGAACAATTTTTCCTATCTCAATTGAAACAGGATTCACTACGTTCGAATGCAATAACACACTATTTTATATTGTTATTGACAGTA
This sequence comes from Prosapia bicincta, assembly GCA_036971475.1. Lineage (NCBI taxonomy): Eukaryota > Metazoa > Arthropoda > Insecta > Hemiptera > Cercopidae > Prosapia > Prosapia bicincta. The sequence goes on from JBAIZL010000005.1 coordinate 216,136,180, forward strand.
AAAGACAGGTTTTCTTTACACTGCAGTAGTTGTCACTAGCAATAAAGTTTCGAAGGGAATTCATTACTTCCGGTTAATTGAAGTCTCCTTAGAATAAAGCTGAAGTAGATTAAACCGGAAGGAGATTGTTTCGCCCGGAAATACTGCTGCTTGCAGTCTACACTGTATGTCGCTAAGAGTTTAGATTGAAATAAATCTAATTTTTACTGTATTGGTAGCGATAAAATTAATATTTTCCGTTACACCGGAAATTTAGTTTTTTTGTAAACATCGAAACGAATTTAAAATTTGGTATTATACTTGGTAATACCTGACTTTTACATTTAATTATATTACGTTACCAAACGTAATGTCATGAAAACTTTATTACTATTTTTTTATGGATTTTTTTCCAATTTTTTTCTTAGTTCACACTCTCTAATTCATTTCTTATTTCACTATATATCTTATTCAATTTTTCTATCTTTAATAAAATAATTTTTATTTTTCCACTCAAGTTCAAATATTTTTTTTAAAACTGATAGTGGATGACACTTGATCTTAATAAAGTTTTTTTCAAATAATATTTCATTATTTACATTTAATGAATTAATTTTAGTTTTATATGGGAGAAACGTTTCACAAAAGAGGCAAAGTATGGAAGATAGTTATTTTATTTGGCTTAAAATTAGTGATAACACATTATTTCATAAAAAAGCTGATTTTTTATGTTATAGGTTATGTGGTAGAACAGATGTTTTAACTTGAAATTGCAATTTAATTGCGTTCTATTACTTTTTAAATATAACAGAATGCATGTTTTCTTTAAATCTTGAATAGAATACGTGGAACACTAAGTAAATTACAAGGAAAGTTGTTCAAACAAATTTAATATTTCAGTGATATAAATGTGATATTTAATAAAAGAACACACACATCCAGCTAACTTCCTAAATGTTAAGGGCCATAACTTTAGTCAACATCAATTAAAAAGTGTAGATTTTCTTATGACTTCATCACTTGCGTGAAACATAATGACAAAAGTACACTAAAATAATAAAAAGAAAATATAAACCCGACAATGTATATTAAAAAATTCTATTATTAAAAGATTTTGAGCCCTAAGCTTCTACAGTTTTATTTAACTGCTTTATTGGTTTTAATATGTATGTGTAAGTGAACGTTAGGGTTGAAGTAATATTACATTACCATCTTTTTTCAATACATTTTTAGATTTCTATGATGTAATTATATGATAATATTTACACTTAGAAATACCCATATGCAACTAACTAGTCAGTTTCTTAGAAAACCGATTACTAAACATTGTTAAATTTTAATTATACTCATGGATGAGAATGTTTTATTATTGGAATATTTTAGCCATTTATTGTTATTTGTTGCATTTTAGAATATATGAAGCCGTTTGATTAGGTTTATCATTGCAATAATTGCATTAGTTACAAAACCCTCTAAATTACTACACGTTTTTCGTTTCTTAAGTAGTTTATTTACAATTATTATAAATAAAAATACTTTATCGTCAATGCCTACTTAGGGCAATACAGAAAAGTTTTAGAATTTAATACATAAACAATTACTTTGTTAAATAAAGTATTTTTGAGTGTTTTTTAGTTACATTTTATTCAATAATTACAATCATTATACATAAAGTAACATATGCCTTAATCGTGAATCTGTGTACACACGTTGGAAACTCCTCATGAATATTTCTTTTCATTTCTTCTTTAAACATATTCGCAAACGTGCACTACTTTGACGGTTTGGAGGGAAGAAAGAATATTTCGCAGAATCCGTTGTTTTCACCTACAATGAATTGTTCTGAAAGTTAAACAGCCTCTCGTGTTTGTCAAGATTCCGTTTGATTAATGTCGCTTACGACTTGAGCCATTGTGTTAAATCTCCGTTTTGACAGATGTTTTTGCCACTGGGCCGAGTAGAATATTCCCATCTAAGCAATGTTCCATTACATAAAGTAAAAACATGTAAGTCATTATTTACGAAAAAATACGTTGAAACATGTTGGGCCTATCGAAAAGGTTTTTGTATAGTTTATGTATAATTCACACTACATAATAAATTATTAACTGTGAAGCAAGGTCCATTATTAATTATTGTTAGGATTAGAGTTAAAAATATTCGTTATCCTTCTATAGCTCACACTTTCACTATATTTATGCATCTTTCAAGAATTTTTAATCGGTATTAAAATACGTTTTTATTCATCCAGTCATGTTCAAATATATTTTTTCCTTAGTGAACGACAACTTTATTTAATTGTTCCTATGGCTATCACAGAATATCATAAATAATGCTCTAGGATTAAACATTAATGAAAACAATAAAATAGATAAAGAAACTTGATTAACATTATCGAACCTTGCTTCACAAACGTACAATGCGAAAGGAAAGCGATAAGAAACAACAGAATGCAAACGATGAAATAAAGAAAGCATATAAATAATAGCAAATAAAAATAATAGTCCAACACCTGATATAGAAAGGGAAAAGTAAAATGTCATGGAATTTTACTTTCTAATTTTCCACTTAATATTGTTAGTCTGACATATGTATTTAAATATTTATATTATTTGTAGTTATAAAATAATAAAAAACTAAAATAAAATTTTTATTTGTTGAGTTAAGTAGGAATTTACTTCTTAAACAAAATGTTCATATTACTTGATTTTTATTCACATTGTTCAGAATGTGTTTGGTTATAAATATAATTACCTTATTACCATTTATGTAATCGGATTTAAGTAAGACGAAACAATAGCTTGAAGTGTAAAACGCAATAAACCTAATCACAAACTCTTAGTTTCTTTCCATCGGATGGAAACCTGCCAAGAAATGTATATGGAAAGAATAAGTAGGTTATGGTTTGTGGATAATTGATTTAAGGACAAGTATGTGGAAACATTTTACTTTAAAAAATGTAAAAGCTCAGCATTGTTCAACATTACTGTGGCAAGTAAAGAGGATAAATATCCGTGTAATGTACATAGAGAACTTACGGTGAGTCATAGATATTTCGCCACTGACTCGCATCATTCTCAAGAATAAAAATATAACGTCTTTTAACAATACGTTTGTAGATATCATCAAATGCCCAAAGGAAAAAATAGGTATATAAAACAGAGTAATTTAATTCAAGAACAAACGTTATAGACTAAATGATTAGAAAATAATGTTCAAGAAAAACAGGAGAGCATGATCTACTAGAGTACCACCCAATAAAATAAAATTAGACTTAATATAACCCACTTTACAGACAGTGAAGAGTTATTTTATGGATATGAAGGGATGAAAGGATTAGCAATATCGAGGGGAAATTTAGGCAGTTCTAAAGGTTCACAATCAGTGAAGATGAATCAAAGTTTATTGCACTAGGTGCGAGATTTGAAACAAGAAATATGCAGGGAAATATTAGCAAGGTCAGGAGCATTTTACCCACAAGGCATTATAGTCCTGAGGGCTCACCCACAGCCACACATTACCTATATATATGGGCACTTCTTCAGGGTTGATGACATAGCACTTTCGAAAGTTTTGGGAAACTTTGTGCATCAACAAAAACCGAGATGTCGTAGTAAATAGCGCATTTGTATTTTTTTCCGCGACTGGTTCTACCGCTGTTAGTTTACTAGCAAATATAAAACTATCAGGTAAATGGAATTTTGTCCAACTGCTTTTAAAATTATATTTGTAAACATTTTATTTTTTGAGGGATACTTGTTTAAGACAACTATCGTCAAGTGTTAATATATTAGTTTAAATAGCTAAAATATAAATTTGAAATTTGGTACTTTGATATTATACCGACCTCACACGTACGTGGAATGTAGGGCATTGGAAAATGAAAGCATACATAAATATTCATTAGCATTAAACTTCTACAAAACTATCCAGAAATGTTTTCTCAACAAGAATAAAATTGTCTTAATGTCAAATCATGGAGCAATTAAAATCAACCTTGAAGATATATACAAATACAACCTTATCTTTTAACATGCTCATTTATAAACTTTACTATCTACCCATAATAAAATATACTTATGAAGTATCTAGTTAAGGTAGATTTGGTTGTAGCAATGTACGAGCCTAACGTAAAGGTGTATTTATATATATTTACATTTGGTAATATTCTACATCCTCTATAGGTGTGAGGTCGGTATAATTATTACAGTACATAATTGTTTTATGTACAAAATTTAAGCTTCTAAAAATGTTAAATTAATATTATACATAAATATTGTTTAATGCAGTGTTTCTCAACCAGGGGCCATGGATTTCTATTGAGCTCATGAAGTGAAAACGTGTAATGGCTGATATTTATAATGAATTATTCTAGCTCAGGTTTGAAGTGTAGTTGTTTCTTCCACCTTTTTCACCTGTCATACCTGTTCACCCCGACCCTCTTTCCTGGTACCCTTTTCCACCTGTTATACCGGTTACATGACAACGATTGACTGCAATGCTTAGCTTACTCATTTCACATTTCTCAACAAAACAATAAGGTTAATTTGAGCCTCCAGATAGGTTCAATGACGATCTATAGGGTATCAGAAAAGATAGAATTATGACGAAAAAGATTTACTTTAGGAAGTCTTATATTCTTAAGGGCCAGGCAGAAGGATTTGAACCTTTCCACGACCTTTTAGGAGAGAATGAGTTGCATCTTTCTAGTGGTGTTAAACAACGAATATCTTATCACTTGAAGGAATTAAAATGATTATTTGTGGGATACTTTCCTAAGCTTGATGAAGGTATTTACTGGATACAAAATCCTGTTTCTGAAGAGAATGTTCAATCACCACAGTCAGATATTGCACATAAAAGGTCTGATTGAAAGGTCTCTGACAGTACTCTGATATACTTTTTCACGACAAAATACCTCATAAACATAGGGTTGAAACTTGACGGTAAATAATGAACATCTGTCTGACACAGCACGGAAGGTTTTGTTGCCTTTTCCGGATATTGGAGGAAAGAGCGTGTATCGAAAACAAATACAAAAACAAAGTGGATGCAGCCCTGGAAATGAGACTGTCATCTTAGGGCCTATTTCAAATTGTCTTTATTGTTACCCCACATTTTACTAGACTAGAATCTAATTCAGGGCTACAATTTATGACAATAATTTGGTAAGGGCTACGTAACTGAGATAAGACTGAGAACCACTGGTTTAATCTATTATAAATAATTTTTAATTGTATTTCAAAATTTGAAATAATTATTACATATTTTGTTTAAAAACTTCTTTATTTTGTTGATAGATTATATAACTGAATTCTTATAATGATTACAGGCAACATAAATAGTTTGTCTGATGTAGGTACATACATAAGATATTATCTGTTGTTGACTTTTCCAGTGTTTTATATTGAACTTGAACTAACCAATTATTATTTAATTACTAATGAAGACAACGTGGTTACAGAAAACATGTTTTGATTAAAATTTGCGTTCTGAGAAAAGTGTATGTCTTCCTGTATTTCTTAATGCAAATTGTTTATGTTAATTTATATGAACTTAATCTTTTTATTCTTACACAACTCCTACATACTCCACAGACTATACTATGTACGTCTACTAGGAAAGAATCTATCTAGGTTCATCATCTGTTACCAAATAGTTCTTGTTGCTGCACTTTATTTTCCTCAATCTGTCAATGCCAGTCACACCCTTGGACTTGTGATGGAAGAGGTACCGTTCTTTCAACTTAAGTTAGTATAGGTTTGCTTCATTTTTACTAATAAATTCAAAAAAATTACTCAAGACGAGTGAAATAGAAATACTCTCTCTCTCTCTCTCTCTCTCTCTCTCTCTCTCTATATATATATATATATATATATATATATATATATATATATATATATACAGAGAGAGTTCGAATTTCATATCGCTAGTCAAATACTTTTTATTTATCGACTCAAGTTCAAATAACATTTTTCAAACTTGTAGTAGATGACACTTGATGTTAACACAGTGTCTTTAAATATTAATTCAATTAATAACTTTAATAATGAAATAATTTTAGTCCTATATTGGGGAAAAACCTTTCACAACAGGGGCAAGGCATGCAATATAGTTCTTTTGTCCCACTTGGCTTAAAATATGTGATAACATATGATTTCAAAAAAAGCTGATTTTATGTAATAGGTTATGTGATAGAATAGCTATTTTAACGCATAGGCTATGTTACTTTATTTTTATTATTTGTAATTATTAATTAAAAAGACAATTAAATGAATTTATCTTTGTTGATCTAAGTAGGCATTGACTTGAAACAAGAAATGTGATTATATTATTTGTTTAATTATGAGGTATAAAAAACTTAATTAAATAAATATTGATAGTATTTGAGGTAGACACTTAACTCATAGAGACCTGTAGTTTAGCCTTTTGCAACCCTGAAGAGGACTCGACAGATTGGATAAAGAGTTGCCTCCTAAATGGGCTTACAATTAATGTGCCGTAATCGTAAGATTAACAACGATTTTAGCTTCTACTTTGATGTTACTTCTACGTTCCACAAGAAAATTAATTTAATAAAACTTTTTTACTGTGACATAAATATCTTTTTGTTACGTTTAAGTTAAAATTATGTTATAATGTCATTAGCTGTTGTCTACGTGTTGGAAAGGTCAGGAAAGAAGGTATTGCTTTAATTAGCCAAGGACAATCCAGCGTCAGCCTAGATTCTGGCCAAGCTGGCGTCCAAACACCCATAAAACCTCCATTGAAGTAAACATAAAACATAAAGCTGTCACCTAGTGTTGACTTTTCCACTAATTGGTCCGCTATTGGTGTCTTTGTTTATGTCAGTAAGTTATTAGGTCGCCTTTCACTTTCTAGGCCAATTAGCTTCATTAATATTCTCGCATCGCACGCCCCAAAAAGCGAAGAAACTGGCGAGGTTGAGCTTTAAACTAGTTCCATTCATATCAACGGTTGATTTTTTCGACAGTTAGCACATCAAAACAAAAACAAAACATAGACATTATTTATTTTCAAGTTAAAAATAAACGACAGTAATAAGTAAAATAAAATAACTATTAAAAAATTATTTCATTGTGCGAATTATTAATACAAATTTCACTTTACCTCTCGATATCGTCTAATATTATAATACGATGAATGTGATTTCTTCACAAAATATACTTGTACATTTGTGAAAGAAATGAAAAGCATAAATCCGTCAATGTTAATAACAAACAAAATGGCGGCTATTAAAATCTTTATTCTTCAAATTCGTCAGTATGTTTTTAACTTCAAAAAATATGTTTCAAAGCTTAATGTTTAATACATGTCATTGTGTACTTGAAGAGATATTTCCAATCAGCAAATATGTAATTTATCTATTTATTTTTCACTACTTGCTGAAGTCAAGCAAAACACTATTTTTGACCGACATTATCATCTTTACTCATTTTTTTTTAATTAGTTCACACTCTACTTATATAACTCTTGTTCAAACTTTCAATAGTTAATTTTATTCATCCACTCAAGCTCAAATATATCTTTTTAGCTTTAATGGATGATACTTGATGTTAGTAAAGTTTTTTCAAACAATAATTCATTATTATTTTTAATAAAGAAATAATTTTAGTTTTATAAGGAAGAAAAACTTTTCGCAAAAGGGGCAAGGTATGCAATGTAACTATTTAGTTCCATTTGACCTAGAATAAGTGATAAGATATGATTTCATAAAATACACCATTCTATGTTAGAGGTTATGTTTGTAAAATTGGCGTTTTATAGCATAGATTATGTTACTTCATTTATATTAATTGTAAATATTTAATAAAAAGTCAGTAAATAGAATTTTTCTTTGTTGACCTAAGTAGGAATTGACTTTTAACGTTTTTGATTAGGTAATTTTTGTTTTCTAGTAGACCTATTACCTTTTCATAATTTCCGTATAACATTACGGAGACTTTTTCGAACTAGAACGTTTTACAATATGATAATTTTACTTAAGCTGTTAAACATTATTTTCAACATCATAAAAACTTTATAAAAGAAACTATTACAATGAGACTAACATTTATAACCTTTAAAATGAGGATATTGACTTCGTAAAGAACCCTTTCGCTGGTATTAATGCAAAAATTTTTATCTAACTTACAGAGGGAATATAAAGAGGCAGAACATAGATCACGTCCTTAAAGCATCCTCGGTATTTTTTATATTAAGTAGCGCAAGGGCGGAAAACTCCCTTTGTTGTAATTACTGTGTTATTGGAAATTCCTTGAGAATTAATCCTTTCGAAAAGCACAGTCCTCGTTAATGTAATTTAATTTTAAAATAATTTTAAAGTATAATAAATATAATCATACGATTCAATAGGTTATAACAATTTTTATTTAGAAAATGATTTTTTTCGAAAAGCACAGTCCTCGTTAATGAATTTAATTTTAAAATATAAAAAAATATAATCATATGAAACAACAGGTTATAACGATTCTTATTAAGAAAATTATTAAAATAGATCATTAAATTTGAAAAATGTATTCAAATGGAAAACGGTAGAGGTGAATTGCTTCTGGAATTTAGATATAAAATAGGAGAGCTATTTTGAACCATTTAACCCTTAAATATGAATAAATTATACCTAACTTGTGCAGTAGCCTTGAGTTATTTTCGTAGTGATTTCCTCTGACGATTACTTTGTAATCCAAATATACACCAAAGCATAAATAAAACCTGTATGAGGCTTAAGAGGATTTATTAATTTTTAATTACACCACAGTTGATACAAGTTGTTATCATTTGACCTTTATTATTATATGCTTTTTTCAACAAATTACTTCAGTTCCAGAATTAAATATAAAATATCATAATTGCGACAATTTATGTGGAATATAGAATAACCGACAGTTAACGTAATGTTGGTAATACTTCCGCGTAAGTTGGTGACATTGTGCCGCCTGTTGGTATTACTGCCCCATCTGATGGTATTATTGTGCCGCCTGTTGATAATTTTGTGCCGCCTGTTGGTAATAATGTGCCGATTGTTGGTAAAATTTTGCCGCCTATTGCTATTACTGCCACGTCTGTTAGTAAAATATTGTGCAGCCTGTTGGTACTACTGCCTATTGTGCCGTCTGTTGGTAATTTTGTGCCGCCTGTTGGTAATATTGTGCCGATTGCAGGTGAAATTGTGCCGCCTATTGCTATTACTGCCTCGTCTATAAGTAAAATATTGTGCAGCCTGTTGGTACTACTACCCCGTACGTAGCTAATATTAATCCGTCAGTTGGTAATATTGCTGCCTATTGTTAATATATTGCCGCCGGTTTGTAATATTGAGCTATCTGTTGGTAATATTGTGCTTTCTGTTGCTATTACTGCCCCGTCAGTTGGTAATATTGCACCCTGTTGGTAGTATAGTGCCGTCTGTTGGTAATAATGTGGCGTCTGTTGGTGATATTGAGCCGTCTATTGGTAATATTGTCCCGCCTGTAAGTAATATTGTCCCGCCTGTTAGTAATATTGTGCCGATTGTTGGAGGCATTGTGCCGCCTGTTGGTATTACTGTCCCGTCGTTTAGTATAATATTATGCCACCTGTTGGTTTTGCAGTCCCGTCTGTTAGTATAATATTATGCCACCTGTTGCATTACTGCCTCGTCTGTAGCTAATATTGTGCCGTCAGTTGGTTTTATTGCTGCCTATTGATAATATATTGCCACCGGTTATAACGTTGAGCTGTCTGTTGGTAATATTGTGCTGACTGTTGGTATTACTGCCCCGTCAGTTGGTAATACTGCACTCTGTTGGTAATATTGCACTCTGTGTGTAATAATGTTACTATATCGCTTTAGTTGGTTTCAACAAGTAATAGATAATGAATCGTGATTGCAAAATATACACAGGTGTTTATCTAACAAATCACCATTTACGCGTTGCAAAAAACTGCGAAAATCATTCAGTTCACACTCTCTCAGTTCATTACAGTGGAGCAATGATGGGGTCAAAAAGGTCTGGGTCATCACTGGAGATCCCTATTAAGAGAAAAATTTACACACGTCATTTTCCTAGCAAAACGTAGATCACGCATGCGCCGTATATACATTTAACTACCAAGATTGACTAATAAGCAAGCGTATATATTAGTTTTATTTGTTTCTGAAGTATCTGGAGCATTAGCTAATTAGCATAATTAAATGTGAATAATATTTAAATATATAAAAAATAAAAGCTTCATGAATTTCCCTTCAACAACTGTTTAGTTTACGCTGGGTTCAACAACGAATTTCTGGGTTCTCCGCTGGTTCTTTATGTAATTTTTCATAAGTGCACCTCTCGGTATCAATAAATCACTCTGCATCAGTTCATTTTCTTTTCCTTGTCACGAAAGTCCGTACTGCACTTTTAGGCCAACAGAAATTATATCACAACACACTTCGATGTCACATCACATGACTTAAAATACCTGCGGGGACTGACAATATTGCAATGCACATTGTACGTCTTTACTTGTGATTGGGCAATATATTGTATAACTATCAAACTATTCCATTTATGGCACAAACTCATTTACCGTGCAATAATACTTAACGTCAATGGGAAGCCGTCAAAATATAGAGGATATTGAGCGTTTATGGGAATCTACGGCATCGATGGTAAATTTAAATCCTAAGGTAGGCCCTTCATAGTTCTAAACAGATATCATGAATGTATTAATCAAGTGGAGCACCCTCAGATCAATATTTACGCAATCAAGTTTAAATTGATGAGAAAGAAAGTTAAATTCTGAATTAAATATGTTTCTTTTTCCACAAACAGTTAAATCTCACTAGATAGTTTTTACTTGAAAGTAATATATTTACTGTGGATCAAAAATATTACAAAAACTTAAAACTAAAAATACTTTACTTGCGATTCATCATACGTTTGATAAAACGTTGAGGGATATACATAATTTTCATGCACATTTATCCAGTTAATTCAAATAAGTAAAAATATTTACATTCATTTCAATTTATTTGATTTTTGGGCGTTAGCAATGCACTAAATTACGTGGGAGTGTTTACATTGGCAACACTGTTTGCATTTGGCAGGGCTGTTTATATTTAGCAACACTGTTTAAATTTTTTAAATAGTGTCGAGAATGTTCAAGGACTTTCCTTATTGATTGTAATATTACCTGAGTTATATTATATAAAACACAGGAGCAAGAGTCTCTGGAAATTTAGGAGTGATTAACATCACGTAATTCCAGGGATCTGCCCTCAATGATTACTGACTTCTATGTAACGCCTTTTTAACAAAAAATTCATGGTGTAGCATAATTAGGTGGTAAAACAATTAACAAGACTATTACAATTACAGGAATAAATGTACTTGGACAGAAACACAGATCAAAGATTTTTGCCAACTGACATTGTTCACGTCTTCAATGTAATCTTGTGTCAAATAAGAGTTTTCTTGTGCATATTATAGTAATGTTTGGTGCATATTGTAGTACTGTTTGGTCTTGAAGAAGCCAACAATGTCAGTTTGTGAACACTTTTAAATAGTATTGTTTGTTCAATTAAATAAATTTCTGTATTTGTAATAGCCTAATTGTTCATTATTTCTTACAGGAAAATAAAAAAAACAAACGGCGTGTGTGTGTGTGTGTGTGCATGTGTGTGTGTGTGTGTGTGTGTGTGTGTGTGTGTGTGTGCATGTGTGTGTGTGTGGGTTTAAGATCACTAACAACTTGAACGTAAGATCATGATTTGATACCAAAACTCTGATAGAAACCGTAGAAATATTTCCAAAAACATCTAATTATCTACCAGAAATATCTCCACTCTCTTATTATTGGTAGTGAAATGGTGGTAATATTATAAAACGATTTAAGGGAATTGCATCCCCCAGAAATATAACCATTTTTTAGCAAACAAAATTTAAACCTGTAACAACTTAGACTATAGGTTTCAATTGTGATTTTTATTTATTTGAAATGCAAATTATACTAATAAATTTTATATTATGCCTTATAGACTACTATACGCCTACAATATATATGATGGTAAACATTTTCGGAGCTGTGTTCAATTCAACCCTAGATACACAATGAGAAAGCAGTATGAATATATATTTACGTCTCAAGATTCTTCTATTTTTAATTTATCCTATATAATAACCTAACTAAACGTTACTTATATATAGTTTAGATGTATGTAGTAGCCCTACGTAATAGCAAGAAATAGGAAGAGTGTGTTAAAGTATAATGAAACCAACAATTATTAAAAACAACACACAGTAGTTCATAACTAGATCAGGTAATTTTTAAAAAATATTAAGGAACTTTAAAAACTAATTGAGAAACCTAATATTGCAACATATTGGTAGCTAAGATTACAAAATTTTGACGAAAAGATGATATTGATGAATGATAAGAACAGAAAAGAAATTTAAATAGAATTTTTTACATGTTACAAAAAATTAAACTTACAATTTACATATTTATAATCAAACATTATGAATTAACCATAAAGACCGCATACGAAATATAAATATATTCAAAATTCTAATTTAACAATCAATATTAAAAAATGTTTGTAATAAAGATTTTAATTTTTCATTAATCTTTATGGAAAATGTGTATTTTCTTTCCTTGAAAAATACCCTATCTATTTTTATTTAATATTTGTTTTAGTTTTCTTCAATGTTTACTTAAACTAGTTACAAAACACAATTTGTCTTTTGAAACATTTTAATAAACTTCTAACACCAATGTGTGGCTGCTGAGATATTAGGTTTCTTCTGTAGCGCATATGTCCAGTACGAGGAAAGGCACTTAGTGAGGCTACATTAATCAAGATTTGTACAGTCCTGCAGGATTAAGATGTGTTGCGCACATCAATTGCAGTAAGAAAAAAGCAGTTGTTTGCTCCTCAATACAGACATCACGTTTGCAATACAGTAGAAAATATGTTTGAAACTTTGGGTCGGAGTAAAATATTTTACTTACTGCAAAAGCTGTTATGTTGATAATACAGATCTTTACTTGTAAAACTTACGGGGAGTTTCAGATTTTATCAGTAACAGTTGGTGACTGTTGGTTTTGGGAATAAAGCAACAATTATTGCTTGATCATTTTTCTTGCTAGCAACGAGTGCGTCCCTAAAGGTTAGTTTTGGTGTAGCTACATTTGCTTAGGTAAAGGTAAATTAGGTTAGGTTATTTTATCATGTTAGGTTAGGTTGCATTACATTTGTATGTTATTACCAAGTCTCATGCGGTAGGCTATATTTAGTTGGTAAATGGTAGGTTTTACCAATATAAGGGCGATTCAAGTTATATATAAATATAGCAACATTCATTATATTGTGAAAAATACTCTACGAATATACGATGGTGATTCTGTAATTTCCAAAAGTGGTGAAAATATCTATGATTTTAGAAAGGCGGCTCTATCTATGATTGTGGACTGGTGATTCTATCTATAATTGTAGGATGGTGGTTCTATCTATGATTGTGGATTGGTGATTCTATCTATTATTTTGGAGTGGTGATTTTGTAAATGATTGTGGATGCTGATTATATCTATGATTGTGGGTGGTGATTCTATTTATGATTGCAGAATGGTGACTTATTCTATGACTCTAGAATGTTGATTCAAACTATGATTGTGGAATGATGATTCTATATATATATATATATATATATATATATATATATATATATATATATGATATATCTAATATGTCTTATGGTGATTCTACCTATATTATACAGTAGTGATTTTATCAATGTTTGTGGAACGGTGTACTCGCTATGATTTGCAATGGTGATTGTCTCTACGATTATGGAATAGAGATTCTACCTATGATTATGCAACGGTGATTCAATCTATGTTTGTGGAATGGTGTTTTCTCTATGATTTTTGAATGGTTATTGTTTCTATATTGTGGAATGGTGGTTCTATATATAGCACTGGATTTGTGCTACATTAAACGGGAATCAATGAACGGAAAGAAATAAAAATTAATTAATCTATCTGTGGTAAATTATTTTCGATTAATGTGCTTTCGGAAAGCGATGTAGAAATTAGAGTTTCCAAACACAGTTGAGTGGGCAGCGCTAATAACATTGTATTGAGAGAAGCAAGACGTTAAATTGGATGAGTACAAAGTTTGGTCAGCTAATGGCTAGGCATGGTTTGTTGTTATAAAGTCTGCTGGTGAATATTCAGTGGGCGTGTGCAAAGAGAACAGTTTCTGAGCGTTTAGCTGTTCCGAACACGCTGCAACTCTTTTTACCAGCTTGTGCGTTTCATCTTTGATGTATTCGATTAGATAGATTTCATTTAATAAGTAACGGTCAAAGTTGTAACCATGGTAACCCCCAGCCCTGAACCTCATAAAATATAACCTGATTTTCTGGAAAATTATGCAAAGTTTATTCTAAAACTCCAAAACTCTTTCCTGTACACAACATTTGTTTATGTAATAGACACCCAAATACTTTATGGTTAAGAAAACCAAGTACAGTATCGGCTGATAAACTAACCTTTATGTTATGGAACATGATTATATAAAAAGCCTTGCCCTTATTCAGAAAACCAAATACAGTAAAACCTCATTCTAAACGACCATATTAAACTATACAACGCCGCTTGGAATGGACTGTTTTGCAGGTAAATTACCCATTCGGTTAGCCACGTAATAAAGTCCACGCATGGCACGTTTACTTATACCTTCCGACAAGTGGCATCCCCCTCTAAGAACGATGAACAGAACTGTAAATAGAGTAAAAATATTATTTATAACTGTAATACTAAATTATCTAGTGTTTATAGATGTTTTATAACTCATTCAAAACCACGCTTTACGCTGTCGTACCCAAAAGATCACTTTCCTGGTACGGTACATGTGTTTATTATAACAACTTTTAAACGCACTCAACCTCAAGACGTCCTTACTAGAAGTTTTTTTTTAAACTATCACTTCTATTGAAATTTACCTAACAGTACGAGCATAATTGTCCTAGTTGTAATCGCTGTGAGTAAGGCTTACTTAGTTTAAAATTGTTTATTTATTTTTATTAACGTCCTCAACTTTTGTCTTCGTTTTTTTTTTGCACGTTAAGCACAATAAAACAAGTATATAAAAAAATGTAAAAGTAAATTCCTACTGAGGTTTAACAAAAGAAAATTTATCATTGTTGTCTTATTTCCAGTTTCTTTCTTTGTTTTATTCTTTACATTCATGTTTAACCTTAAATTACTATTTATGGTATAATTTAATAACCATGGAAACTGTTTAAGGTAATATAAATCATATACGTCTCTGAGAAAATCATTTCTAGGTATTGGAAACTTGGTGCAGTGCCAAAGTTAGACTTCGAACATGAAGATACCCAGTTCTAATACTGACAGTCTCCCAAATTGTTTAATGTTATTATTGAATAAATATATCTAAAAAAACTTAACATGAATTGTCATCCCCTATTGATTTTAAAAATTGTATTTTAACTTGATTGGATGAATAAAAACGTATTTTATTAACGACTGACAATTTGTACAAGATATAATTTAAATCAGGAGAGTGTGAGCTAATAGAAGGAACTTAATAATAACATTTGACTTTAAAAGCTCTTTTAATAACACGGAACACCCTCAGTCCCTAATATTGCTTTAAAATGAGGTTCTACTTTACTTTTTACAACAACTATTTCTTTAAGCCATTATTTTTCTCAGTTGTGGGTGGTAAATAAGAAGAATACTGAATTTTTTTTTTATTTGGCTAGTATTGCAGAATTGACGGTTTTTTACTTAATGGTAAAATAAATCCTAACCTTTCTTCCTAAAGGCGACGTTTGCTAAATAGAGCAAATTTTAACAGTAGAGGACATCACAAAAGAGAGAAATAATTACTAAATGTAAAGAGTTTTATAATTAAGAGCAACGATAGAATAAGAAACATTTTTTGTTTTATAAGAACATTATAACGGGTTTTTACCAAAAATAACATCTCCAAGTCCTATATTAGCGCGTTATAGTGAGGTTTTACTGTATCCGAATACAGATGAAAAAACTAATTTCCTACGTAACATTTTAGGGCATAAGACTGACAAATCTTTGAGGACAATGTACATGTTTAGGACGTTGGGCATTACACGTAGGGATTAAAGTAATTTTATACCCAACAAGAAATGTCACAGGGTGTGTTTATCAGAGACACAAGCGTTAAAGGATATCCTTAGCGACATGCAAGGTCGTCGAGCTTAGCAGTTGTAAATAAATATACAACCTGACTGAAAACTATAGCTTTTGAGAGGAATGAAAATATACAAGAACAACCTTATAGAGCCACATTTTTAAAATTCATTCTATTAGCTCACACTCTCCTGTGAAATATATAAGTATATCGTGTAAACATTTGAATTCGTTAATAAAACACGTTTTATTCCTCTAATCAAAATCAAATACATTTTCTTAAAACCTATAGTGGATGACAATTGATGTTGGTACAGTTTTCTCAAATATTTATGCAATAATTAAATTATGAATATGTGAAGGTCTAGGTCGGGTTCGAACTGTGTATCTTCATGTTCGAAGTGTAGCGCTTTTAGGCTCTGAGCCAACTTTCCATAGCTAGAAATTAACTTCTCAAAGATCTATATGAAAACCCTTATTGTATCACCTTAAATTGTTACCATGGTTACCACACAATATCATAAATAATGCTCTAGGATTGAAAGTGATTGACAAGAATAAAATAAACAAACAAGCTGGATTATCGTTATCGAATCTTGCTTCA
Organism: Prosapia bicincta; assembly: GCA_036971475.1. Taxonomy (NCBI): domain Eukaryota; kingdom Metazoa; phylum Arthropoda; class Insecta; order Hemiptera; family Cercopidae; genus Prosapia; species Prosapia bicincta. The sequence continues at coordinate 216,152,948 of JBAIZL010000005.1, forward strand.
CAAATAGACAAAGCGAAAGAAAGACGAAATAAAACATAACACAATGCAAGAGACGAAGAAAAGAAAGCGTATCAATAGCAACAAATAACAATAATACTTCAACTCTATATATAAAAAGGGAAATGGAAAACTGAAAAGGAATTCGCTGTCTAATTTGACATTTAATAATGTTTTTCTGACATAGACCTACTTATATTATACTGACATAGACACATAATTATACAGAATGTTATTATAACATAAACAAAAATTAAAATAAAAAATTTCTTTGTTTTTTAACCAGGAATGGTTTTTTATAAAATTATATTAATTGTTTAATATTGACCTAATACTTTTCTAAAATATTATTTCAATTTTACTCGTCTACATAATGCAATAAGAACCCCTGAAAGCAAAAAAAATCGGACAATACAAAATTTATGTAATTTAATGGCGTTACTTTAAAAAGGCGGTTTCCTGCATTACATTAACATCTCACACAACATCGGCCTTAAGCTTTAGCATTTAGTTAGGCAAGATTTCTTTCGGCGCCCTTAAGTAAAAGTAAAGAAATTAAAATAGGTTTAACATTATTAAAACGTATATCTAGTTGCAAATATTTTACTAGATACTTAACTTCAACCCTGGTTCTAAAAACTTTATATTTATTTGGAAAGTTTAGATATGATTATAACTTTTATTACAGAACCTAAACGTACTTTTTGTGCTGAGACAAAGAAGCATTTTGTATTCACCGGTAAAAACAAAAAAACTCCTTTCTCCCTACAAATGTGGGAAATACATGTAGTGTACGCCACTCAGGAGGAAAAGTTTAGACGACTGAAGTTTATATTTGAGAAAATGTTTTTTTTTGCACAAGAGCACAAAATGTTTTTAAAAAAAACCTATAAAAAGCACAATTTTCCCATAACTCATGAACTAATGTATTTTTATCGTTTTATAAAAATTTCAAGTAAGCTATATTCTTTAAAGCAGGGATGTCCAACTTCCTAACCCTGAAGGGCCAAATCAATTCTTTCAGTGAAGACGAGAGCCGCACGACTAGCTCCACAAATACATGAATAAGCCAAATGTATGCATAATGTATATTGTATAGTATTCATCGTATATAAACAGTATGAGTTGCATAAACATTGCAAAAACATTTTCATATACATTTCATATACGAGCAAGCCCTATGTACAAAGGATTAAAATAAGTATAATGTTTAATCATGTCATTTACGTTTGTCAGAACACAGTATTGGAAAAACTTTTAAATTGTTTGAATTTCAAATCATCTATATCTACCTACTTTACTTAATGAGATCATTATGGACAGAGACAATCGTCCAATGGTTCATCAAAATCAATCTTAATTGAAGTGGTTGCAACCCTTAGCAAATCTCGAAGATAGTTCTCTGTGAGTCTGTGGCAGTGAGTTGATTTTATAAATTTTATTGCTGAAAAGGTGCACTCACAAAGGCATTTGTTTCCAAACATTGAAAGTATTTTCCTACCGAAGTAACATAGATTGGTATATTTCTCCTCAGGCACTTGACTCCAACATACAGTACCAGTTTCCGACCTTGTCTGAAAAATTAGGCCACTTTGCAAGTCACAGAGCTTTTACTGTGGGTAGGATCTGTGTTCAACCTATATCCTATAACCTATTCCGGTTTGTTTTTAACGCATTTCCTGGTTTAGACGAGTTTAAATTGAAACTGTTGTTTACAACATGATTTCGTTTGTTTCCAGATCGCTTTACATAAGACGTAATTTTACAGTATACCGCAATTGAATTATGCGCCACAACACAATGCGCTTAAAACACCTTATCAGCGCGTCTCTTTGTATCACAGGGGTTGGTAGTCTGGAAGTTACGTTTGAATGCATGGGATCTCGTGTTACAGTAGCGTGTACAGCGTGTATGAGATTACGTCTGCTTTGAAAAGATGCTCTAGATGGAAGCTTATTCGATCTTAATCAGGACGTCACTGGTATTGTTCTAGGAAGGTTTCATCAGTGCAGGTTATTTATTGTCGAGAAAATGTGCAAATTAAAACGGCTTTTCCTGAATACTCTGTTCGCTTTACAAACAAATCAATAGATTTGAAAGCAAATATTACATTTGTTTTCAATTCCTTCTATTAGGTCTTACTCTTCTGATACACACACACACATACACACACACATATATATATATATATATATATATATATATATATATATATATATATATTTATTTATTTATTTATTTATATATAACTTATATAAATTTTCAATCGTGAATAAAATATTTCTTTTGTTCAAATACATATTTTTTAACCTATAGTGGATGACACTTAATGTTATTACAGTTTTTACAAATATGTATTCAATAACTAAATTATAAAATTTCGGGTTTTAGATAGGATTCGAACTGAGTATTTTCGTGTTCGAAGTCTAGTGTGCTTTGGTACTAAGCTAACTGTCCCATAGCTAGAAATTTACGTCTCAAACGCACACTGCATAAGCAAAGCGAGAAGAATCTACAACACAATACAAGCCACTTAATATTCTTATTTTGACATATGTATTTTTATATTAACGTAATTATAACATTAAAAAAGTACAATGTTTCATTGTTGATTTAGTAGGAATCGAGTTTCTAGAAAATTATATTTCTTGTTCATATTGAAACATTTGTAAATTATAACAAAATTAAAATATTTTGATTTAAAAAAATATACAACCCACCTCTAATTTAATGTATTATCTAGAAGATAATTTAGTAGCAAAATTTGAGCATAGCTTGTGAGTAAAGATACTTTTAAACAACAAACACTAACATGCAATTAATTAGCTCATTCAATAAAACTTGTTTAGTCATGAAATCAACATCAGTAAGTACAACTAAACACTATTTTATGCCTACGCTCACTATTGATGTTGACGGTTACTGCAACCCATTGAAAAAATAAATTATTGATTCTTAGTTTTTTACTTTGGCCATTTACATTGGCAGTTGAAAAAAATTATTATTATTGGCAGTAGTTTTATTTATAATTGCACCTTTTACGTTGTTCATCTAGAGGTTGCTATATTGAATATTTTTGTTGCCATCATTTGAAATCATAACAACTACTTTCTGATATTATTCAGCATGCGCATTTCGCACTAGATCAGTGCATTGTTTAATGTTGTGAGGCATAGACACATTGTAGAGGCAGGGTCGTAGCCAGGGAACAGAACAAGACTTTAACAATTGTCTAATTTTAAGTGCCAAAATAAATTTCTAGAGATACAAATGTTCACAATTAGCCAAGTGTGTAAATTTTCCTGCCCCCCTCCCAATACCGATTTATTTTACTGGCATTTTAGTGAGTTGCTGCCGTCCACTATGGTGTGCGTGTATTTCATGGTTCCCATAACTCTGTAGCTTTTAATATTTCTAGTCTAGACTTTACTGCCGTCCGTTTCCTTCAAAATATTTCTTTGGCTTTCAGTTCCTGATTTGCTCTTATATTAAATTCCCATGATTAGACGTTGTTACAGGTTATTTTTACTATAAATCTTGGGCTTAAAATTGACTAACTAAAATCAGAATGCAAAAACTTGGGAGAGCAATAAAATCTGATTTGAATTATAAATTCAGTGACTTAAAAATAAAACCATTGAACAGAAGTACAATGTCTATGAATCAAAATCTCAGTGCATAAAATATTTGAGGAACTGAACTTTGCAAGAGATTCGTAGAGTTCCATGATAATCCGTCCTATTTACCGTTCCAGGATAGCTCAATGTCAGACCTGTCAAAGCCAGTGGTTTGAGAATCTGTTGAAATATGCTGAGTAAGTACAACGATTTTTCATTTTAGTAATACACCTATTAATTATGTTTTTAAATACAGAAAAAATGTATTGCAACTATTTTTATTTCAATACTTTTTATAGGACTTGTTTTTACTGATATTTTAATTTTAAATCCGCCACCATTGTGTACTGGCATGAGATAGAGAACTTTAGTTTATTTTCTTTAAAAACTAAGGCCCTTTACAATGAGTTTTACTAAAATGTTTAATGGGGTGTTTTGGTTTAATGTGAAAATTGTGATAGTGATGGCAAAGTGCAGGTCTCTAAGAAGTGATAGTGAGTCTTTTTCTTGGGTGTAGAGTTTAAAACGTTAGTCCCAGGTATCCATACTTTTAAACTACTCGGAATATATAGTTTAAATATATATATATATATATATATATATATATATATATATACACATATATTCTGTATATTAGCAATGAATAAACATGTTTAAGTGTTACATGATCAACGTAGAAAGTTACATATAAAACAACAAATTCTTCATGTACCAACATCTCTACCAATTGGTGTGGTAAACTGTAGTCTAGTTGGTGTGTGAGTGTGTGTTTCTTGTCTAGGTTTGTCTTTACTTCCGATAAAACATATCTAATATTCTTAAACGACTACTAATTATGTATGGGTAAATATTTTCTCTGAAACTACTCTCATGATAGTCATTTGTAAGATACCTCTGAAGATGATTACTTTGTAATCGAAATGTACATTAGGTTAAAATAAAAATTGTTGAATTTGTGGTGAGAGGTTGTTTTTATTTAATATAAACATTTACGCCCCAGTTGCTTCAAGTTGTTATTGGTGTATTGGCGATTAACGTAAGTAATCCAATAGGCTAAGTAAAATTTTTCTGAAATATTGGTATGAAGTGTTCCTATCCAGAATTACGTTGGACTCAAACAAGAGTCAACTTGGATGCATTATGCAAATACATCAATTCCTAAATAGACCAGCATTTGCCATGACCATCCATAAGTCACAAAGGCAAACTTTTGATTATGTATGTATCGACTTAAGAAACACCATTTTAATGCACAGGGAATGCATTATGTGCCTTTCACTATAATTAATAGATGGAGTAACTTGAAAATGCTTTTGCCAAATGATAATACGTCTGGGCGGAAAATATTGTTTAAAATTTCGAACTCAAACGGAGTAGCCTATGATCCGATTGTAGATCGGTTTCCTGATATAAAACTTATACATAAACTAAAGTAAATATAAAACTTATAGCTGGGTAGTTTCTTCCATTTATGGTTATTCTAAGTTTGCCTTGAATATAAATGTTATTTTCTGTAATTAATTTACATAGTGATATACATATATGCAGTGTTTTTTTATCTTATTTGTTTATTACATCACATGATGATTACATACAATGATGCTTATTTGGGAGACTCCTACTGTAAACTGAATGGCACTGAGCAGGAGTGCAGAAGTGAGACGAGGAAGGGTCAAGGATTCATCAGGTAAAATGATTGTACCAGAGAAAAAGATAAGTATTCTATGGTAGAATCATAATGCAGAATGAATAACTTGAATCTTCAACGTATAACTGAAGGACCCCTAGACAACCCCAATCAGGATACAGTGGGAGTCACCGCGCCTACCCGTGTCGGCTCTCTAAGGGAGGATCACTCACGACTTATTTAGACGGCCCGCACCAATAAATAAAACTAATCGATGTTGGCTCCGCAGAGGGCTATTCACAACAGATATTAAATTGAATACAACAACAGAAACGTTTCTATGGATTTTGGTAAATATTGTATTGTTGCTACGGATTGTCGAAGAAAGTGTAATAATTAAATTATCTTTATACTTATATTATTTAACAATGATTTACTAATACTCTTTGATCGACCCCATGAGTTAGAATTCAAAGTGAGTACACATGGCCACCAGAAGATTCTGACCTAAAGATCGTTGGTCTTTAATTAGCAACAACGGGAACAGAGGTGCTGCTAGGAGAACCTGGAGAGGTCCATTATTTTCGAATGGTGGGTTAGCCAAAACGAGATTTTTGAAATATTCGGTTAGTACAAGGGGAGGCTTTTAATTTGAGTAGGTCTGTACCCATCACCACGATAGAAATCTACACCATTCAGAGTCATCCTGAAAATAGAGGGTCATCTGTGGAGCTATTGTATTACAGTACGTTGTTTAACAGCAATAGCTTTGTTTGTTATTGTTAGGTACCGCAGAAGAGATATTACGTGTGGATATGTATACATATTGCAACGTCCCCCGCCCCACTATAACCGTCCCTACTACCGCTGTTCTACGCGGTTGCCGTGTTGTTTAAATCCTTTCTTGCAGAATACTAAAATTTAATTGTTTACAAGAAAACGTATTTATAAACAACCAAAAATCTGCCTATCACCCTGCTGGTAAAACCGTGCTAAACTCCCTGAGTTAAGTGTATGTTTCCCGCTCGTAGGGCCAAGCCCACAACAAGCCTATTCCCGCTGACTACTATTTAAAATACGTATAAACACTCCTAAATTAGTTTATCAATTGTGTATGGTCTAAGTATAGTCACACATGTCATTTTAATAGTCAGCTGGAAAGAAACACATTTAAAATAATACACAAAATAATCACAGAGTCTTACCACATGATGATGATCTGCAGAGACAGCAAGGGAACGTGTAAAATATGATTGTGTTTAAAAATACCTATTTTAAAAGGCTCCTGTGTCCTCTTAAACACAATCTGCCAGTAGATAAATCTCTGGACTTTTACACAAAAAACCAACTAATCTTTAGACTAGCTCATGAAATTAGTAGAGAGAAACTCTTTAAAACATTAGGCTTTATCTATTACCATTTAATGAAATTTAATTAAATTTGTTTACTGATTTAATAATCATTTTTATATTAGTTGGAAAAAACTAAACAGTTTTTATTGGTTATGTGACACAGGATGGAATGCAAATAATCTTGATTTTTATGACATATTTAACTCTATTTATTGAAATAAAAAAGAAAATTTATCCTTTAAAGTATTACACAATTATATTAACAAAACAATTCACTGAGTTACTTCTTGTTTCTTATGCTTTAAAAAATTATACTTTGCATATAGATTGATTACATTGACATAAACATAAAATTATATTCCAAATTGCACATAATAATATTTTATCTCCTATATGGAATTGGTAAATTCATATTTTATGACCTTTAATTTTTAAATTTATAATATTCGAAAATTTCTCATTTCTTTAACTAAACGGCTTATGGCCAAAACCCTTTTTGTAAGTTTAATATTCATTATTTTAAATATTCTGAACACATAAATTCATTTACTTAGCATACAATTTATTAAAATTTTATAAAGAGTGAAGTCATTGTTTTAAGCTTGCAGATTTGTTTGAATTTAATAAAATTAACTAACTAAATTTGACGTGACTGATATCGAATAAAGAAAATGACTTGCCAAAGATGTTCCTGCCGGTCCTCGGGGTCCCTCGTCTGGATTCCCTGGTCCTTGGACACCGGAAGTCGCCATCCCTGGTTCGTCGGTGGTGGTTTCCCTCTATTCGAGCGTCCTGGAGGCTGAGTCTGGAGCCTTCATCCTTTGGTGGTCCTGGATGTCGAAAGCGCTGAGGTTATGGTCCATCTGGCCTGCTGACGGTTTCTACTCGCGGTTCAGCATAGCGTCCCGCGGCACCTCGTGTTAAAAAATTATTTCAGACTGTCTCTAAAGGCTTAGAGACCAAGTATATATAGCGGTGAATTTAACCTACCGCACCCCGCCTGCAAAGCTTGCTATCGCTCGATTTATTCCTTGTACAGGCAAGTCGGGCAACGAATCTGTTTTAGCTTGCATGGTTTGATAATTAATTTTAGAACACTGAAAAATGTCTATTTTATTTAAACGGCTGTAACTTTTTTGTTTCTTAAGTTTTTTGAATTCTGTTTTCTCTAATGTTCATTCTAGGTTATTGTGGTTCTTTTGAAATGTCGATGAAAGTTCTACGTGGTTTGGTTCGAAAAATAGCTTTTTTAGGCACTTAGAATTTTTTCGCTTCACTCCCGATGTTCAAATTTAGTTAGTTATTACAAATTTATTTTATAACATTTTTTAATTTAGCTTAACAATTCTATTCAAGGTTTTATTTATATTTTCCCTCTTTATTTATTGTATAATTCCCTACTTGATTATTTTAAAAACAGCTTTATTTCTAAAAAACAGGAAATTACTTATTTCCCACTTGCCACGGTCTCCCAGCCCGTTGCAATATGTATATATATATATATATATATATATATATATATATATATGCATAAATATTTATATTTATATTTATATATATTACTTTTGTGTCATGCAGGTGATTTAATTTCCCTAGTAAAGTGTCAAGTATTCCTGAGGATGTTGGTACTGAAGCCAACGAAAAGCTTTGAATTGTAAATTCAATAAATTATTCTTGTATTTGTAATTTCTCTTATTTCTCTATTAATACACAAGAATATTTATTGCAGTATATATATATATATATATATATAACAACATAGGTGTATTTTAATAACCTATGTTGTTTTAGATTTTTAAACAAGAAAACATATTTTATACACACACACACACACATATATATATATATATATATATATATATATATATATATATATATATATATATGTATATATATATATATATATATATATACATATATATATATATATATATATATATATATATATATATATGTATATATATATATATATATATATATATACATATATATATATATATATATATATATATATATATATATATATATATATATGATTAATAGTTAAAATTCAAGGTTCATCTATTCATTTTATAGTGCATGAATTTGCAGTTCCGACGTTTCTCCAAAATCTCATCAAAAACAAATGTCAGAACTGCGGTTTTATACAATACAAAACTAACGGGAGAATCTCGGATATTAACTATTCCTGATTTTTTCCATCCGTAAAGGTATACGTACCAACCAACGTGTATAAAAATATAAATTTGTGTGTGTGTGTGTGTGTGTGTGTTGCGGGCAGTGTAAAAAACGTATCTTTGAGTTTGCGTATTTTGGGGGCAGTATAGAGAGAGAGAGAGGGAGGGAGAGAGAGAGAGAGTGACATGGAATGTACTAGTAGAATAAAAAAACCGTTATATAGCTTACAAGAAGTTATATTTGTTGTAACCCTAAAGGACATTAGGTTGTGTATAGACATTAGCTATACAATGTTATGTGGATTAGTTCTTAGGGTTTAAAATTCAAGTAAACGTTCAATAATAAAACAATTTTTACACCCTAATACGTCAAACGTCTAAATAGATACTTAGATGGAGTTTTAATATAAAAGACCTCGCTGTGAAATGTTAATTGCAATAGCAACTCTATTTTCAACACTCCCTATTTGGATTAAAATATGCATGCTATAAATAAACTATATTTTAAAGTGATTAAACAAAGAGCTCTTATAGCTAAATGTGTATTAAGTAATGCCAGGAGGAATATAAAGGCACCCAAGTTATTCTCCACATTTAGTTTAGTAAACCCAACGTATGCACACGGCGTAGGTAAAAGGGAAAAGCTAAGGAACGCTGGAATACAAACTAAAAAACAAAGGAAATATGTCTAGTCAATTTGCCAACTTACCAAACGTGAGTTATTGCTTTTAACAAACAACGTTGTCGGTCGAGTTTTAATTTATTTTTCCTGCTTCATCTAAACTCTAAACAATTTAGCAAAATCTCTCTAAACATTCAGACAAAAGAGGTTTTATTTAACAATAGATGGTTTTATTTATTTTATTCCATGACCTGTATTTCTGACGTAAATTCTCGCGTTCGCTAGACACTTATATTTTTTTAAATTTGTTAGACGACGAGTCATAGTAAAGTTATTAGAGTCTGCACATTCCGGCAAAACTCTCTAGCTAATAATAGTTTAGTTTCTTACAATCGCCATGTTTCGAATACAAATGGTTCAAAGTATTGACTTAGCACTAAACAGTTTTTGTAGATATACCTAAAAACATTGTACAACGGTAAAAATAAAAACTGTTTACTTTAAATCTCCCTTCACGTTATTTTATTTACAACACACTAGTTTAGACTACAATGCAGCTTTCAACAGTGCTTGGCTACTACTATATTTAAACTATTCATACACACACACACATACACTCCCCCCACACACACATACACCCCCCACACACACACTTTTTCACTCTGTTATTTTATGATTTGCTTTAATTTTTAATTAATATAAAAATTTTAACATTTAGTCGTTATAATTTAATTTTTGAATTCAAACTTATACAAATTTTAATTTTTTTAGATTGCGCGTGTGTGTGTGTTGCGATGGGCAATTTCAGGTCACGACTACCGTCGCAATAAATAAAGACATGTCAGGTATATTTTGATGAGTTATGTAAGCTAAATTTCGAGGGGGGAAAATAAAGGGACCTAAGGGTTGTGATAGCTAAGTAAAGCGGTATAAAATAAAGAAACTAAGGTATTAGTAGGAAGATGGGTTTTTTATGTTTTTTATTTATACTTTGCATACATTAAAAAGGGTGGAATGGGTCAAAATCAACCTAGAAATACCAATGACATTCGAGTGTCAGCAGAATTTAAAAAGAAGAGGAAGATGCCCAGCAACAAAAATCAAGAAAAGGCAAGATGAAAGGGTTAAACAACTAATAAGAAAACGGGCTAAAATATCGATCGGTTTGGAACGGGAAACGACGAGTACATCACCTGACCGAAATTACGCCATTTTAAAGCCTCGCCATAGATCGAAACCAGGGAGCGAGGATAGACGCTCAGCGACGGTTACGAAAAATCGACCCGGAGAGGGTAGCGTTAATTTGGACTCCATGCAGTAAGGACGTGCCACGGAACGTACCGTTTTACAAGTCTTTTATAGTCTGTAATTCGTATCAATAGAACGAGAATATGCAGGGCTAAAAGCTTGGTAGGCAATCACTGAAAAGTAGTCTCGTGTGTTTTTGAAACCCTTTTGGGGGAGGAAACTCGTCCAAAATGGTTTCCAACTTTAACATCAGTGTAGCAGCGTCCTCAATAACTTTGTGTGTTTGCAATGAACAATTTAAAAGAAAATTAGAGTCAGCGAATTATTAAATATCGAACGCGGAATTCGGCCGCGGGAAGGCTGTGTGACGGCCGGCTCGCTGGTTGGGCGTGGTGCGCATTCCGTTACATTGTGTGTGTGTGTGTGTGTGTGTGTGTGTGTGTGTGTGTGTGTGTGTGTGTGTGTGTGTGTGTGTGTGTGTGTGAGTGTGTGTGTGTGTGTGTGTGTGTGTGTGTTATATAACTGATCTGATTTGTATGTTCGCCATAAATCCTGTATATACTATATATTTATATTTATAAATGATGATTTTATAAGGTGATGGAGCCTTACAGCGTAGAACACTTATACCCTTTTACCACCCTTGCAACATTATATCTTTCGTTTATACGCTCTCTGCATTAGCCAATTGCCCACTTGCTGAGTTTCCTGATATTCTCTGGCATTTGAGCTCCTTATTATTCCCTTCTAAATTATAGCCTACATAGTGACAGTGGTTCTTTACCCTACAAAACCCCCAGTACCCCCAACTACCTTCTTTAGTCCATCTCCAAATATCTCTATCTGCTGCTATTAGTCTTTCGTTCAATTACAAACATACTAGTATATTCTAACAACATATTCAATCCATTAAGACATTCAACACATGATTATATACCTGTATACACTAAGCTGGCACTTAACCGATCGTCTGTACTAGCCTAAATAAAACACTGGTCTGTCCTCATGCGGGTTTCGGCAATTGTCCTCTCGGCCCTCGTAAAAGAGCTCCAGTTAAAGAAATGCTGTAAGTTGTATGTCTAAGTGTTTATATCTAGGAAATGTTCGCAGAACGGCTTTTCGCTATCTCTACACCCTCTCCCCCCGACAAGGCATGTGCCACCTTACTTGTCAACACCTATGCATGTTTCGACAAACAAATTGTCTTAAACGGATATCTTTATACAGTAACAAAGAAAATATATATAACACAACGAGCAAAAATCAAACTAAATTGATACGTAGATGTATATCTTCCCATGGTATATGTCATATGAACCACATTTTCTGGTTAATACATTAAGATCACGAATGGGATCTGTGTGTTTTTAGAATTAAGTAAAACGCCTATGTGTATTACCTATAAATATTAAACCTATTTTCTACTCTTATTCTTTTACACTTTCTTTAATAGTTTATATGGTTTAATAAAACACATAAATAATTTTTTATTATAAAACTGTATAATTGTACTTTACCATGTAAATATAATGAAGGCAAATGTAAATGCAAAACAAGAGCAGCGATCCGAAAGTATAACACAGCGATAATGCAATAACGTCAAATGATGACTCCATGCACTGCTGTCAATAATTATAACACATTCCACGTCAACACACATGTATCCATTTCCTGTTTGATTTGTTATTTTGATTAATTAAAACTGATCCCATGATACGGAAATGAGTAGGTACTGTTCGCAATACATTACGAAAATTGAAATGAATTTTTCAATGAATTTTACGTATTATGAAGATAAAAAGCTGCTGTGATTCAGTGTATTGGAACATTTGAATTTTGCGCCTATTATAGTAAATTGTATTTTAGAAAACTTGGCAAACTTTTAGAAAACTTATTTTAGTAACTTAATAAACCTTATAATGGAAAATTTGTTTTAATTATTTCTATACTTCAAGGTAGTCGTATTACAAAATATGTGTGAGTGTGTGTGTATGTGTGTGTGTGTGTGTTAAGCTATATAAATTGTTAGCAAGTTAATTGTTGTGTTGTCACTAAACACGTTAACTACATCTTGATAATGGGCTGACAGCTGTGTTGGTTTTTACGCTCACGCCTACCTAACCTCAAACAACGTTTTAAAATACACTGTATTTTAACAATACTATATTCCCCAAAATTGTATTTTATAAAAATGCTTTAGACGACATAAAACAAAGACTAAGCGTATGAGTGTGTAGGTGTAACGTTGTGTGAGACGTTGGTCGTCACATGTACGAGTAGTAGGAAAGAGTAATGTTTACACACAAAGAAATCTCTAAGTAATAACAAAGTATACTTATAGCCAATAATAAAAGGAGAGGGAAACATATGGCATAGGCATTTATTATAGGAATGCAAAGTGAATAAAGGATTGATAGGAGATTTCGTCTCCTCCACTCTCCCAATCTTATAAACTAGAGGAGGAAATATAATTCTATCTGTGTATACCTAGGTATCGAAAACACATGCAATCTGCCCTCACACACCACACGACACACACACAATCCATTCTCAGACGCCACATGACTCACACAATCCAATTTCACACATACACGATACACATACAACCCACTCTCCCACACAACACGACACACACACACATTCCACCCTCACAAATCACACGACCCACACACACAAACACACATACACTCAACCACTCTCACACACCACACAACACACACACACACAATCCACTCTCACACACCACACGACACACACATAATCCACTCTCACACACCACACAACACACACACACACAACACACACACGCACAACACACACACACACACACACACAATCCACTCTCACACACCACACGACACACACACACACACACTCACACACATACACACACATACCACTCTCTCTCCCTCTCTCTCTCTCTCTCTCTCTCTCTCTCTCACACACACACACACACACACACATACACACAGATACACTCAATCCACTCTCACAAACCTGATGTAACAGCTGATGTGCATTCAGTTGGAGTGGAGTTAACTGTTCTCTTCTAAAATTCGATACACACTAATTTGACTATGGTCTACAGGTGCACATTACAGATAACATGCATCGGCAAAATTATAACTATATCATCTTAAAATACTAGCTAAATCTACAATATTTAGTTGTATAACTTGTATATATATATATAGTTCAAATTCAAAATCGTTAGTAGAATACGTTTTTTTCTTCCACTCAAGTTTAAATAAATGTGTTTAAACAAATAGTGGATTACATTTAATGTTATTACAGTTTTTTCAAGTAATAAATTATTAATTTCAGATTTATATGTTAGAAAAGCTTTTCACAAAACGGGCAAGGAATTCAATATAGTCAATTTATTCCATTTGGCGTACAATAAGTCATAACATATGACTTAAATAACATCTGATTTTACCTTAAAGGTTAATATGGTAGAACAGCTGTTATGTGGTAGAACAGCGGTTTATAACGCCTAGGTTATGCTACTTCATATAAGTGTAAATATTTAATAAATAATCTAAAATAAAGTTCATCCAAAGTAGGAATTGATATAAAATCTCTTTATATTACTTGTTTTTAAATTATGTATTGACTCAATAATAACAATGAAAATCATATCTACATGTATAACTAGATTTCTCTTCTTTGTGTAGTTTAATTTATTTTGTATAAGCAAGCCGCTTTAATTATATTATAAACTATACAATATTCGTATTACCAATAAATTAGAACATTATTATATAAACATATACTCTATTTGTATATATTCGAGTAATTATTTCCTAACACTAAAATGTTGTCGTTTGTTGACATGTTTCGGAATGACACCATTTTTATAACTTGAACAGCACTCTTTGCGCAAATGTTGAGTTTCTCTTTATATCCTGTTATCCACGTCCTCCAACACTTGCAAACCTCGTTTTCTATTGTTCCCCCTTTCTTGACTCTCGCGAATACTGTATATTGCAAAATACATATTATTATTAAATGGTTTGATTATTATTATGAAAAAAATATGTCACCGTTTTGTACAGTAACTATTAAAAACACATGTTTTATATAATATATTTAAAAAAACTTTTAAAAGAATAAATATTCTTTGACATAAAATCGGCCGACTTGCTAGCGGCTGGTATTGCGATCATTACCAGGAACCGTGATGAGCGATGAAACGCCGGCACCAAACTCAACTAATTAATGTAACTTTGACCAATGTGAGGTTTACGGGAGACAAATGTCACTGTGAGTCTCTAATTACATCATAGCCACAGTTCTTTAGTCAATTTACGTGGCAATGCTTTGTTCCTGGACTTTAAAATGTATAAAGTTTCTTTATTATTTACACAGTGCATCTTATATACTCATATATATATATATATATATATATATATATATATATATATATATATATATATATACTGCTCTACAGTTTTATCAATGAAAGATTTCTTTAATTCCTTTTATTAATTCACATTCTCTTTTTTTATATCTTGTTCGAATATTAAATCTTTAACAAAATACTTTTTATTCAACCATTCAAGTTCAAATATATTTTTAAAACTTGTAGTGCATGACACTTAGTAGTAGATTTAATTAAAGGTTTTTTATAATAATATATCATTTATTGAATTGAATGAAATAGTTTTAATTATATATGGAAGATAAACGTATCACAAAAGGACCAATGTTTGCAATATAGTCGTTTCTTTCCATTTAGCTTAAAAAAAGCTTAAAATCATAACACGTGATTTCATAAAACAACTGATTTTATGTTATAGGTTGTGTGGTAGAACAGCTGATTTAACGCCATTGGTTACGTTTCTTTATTTATAATAATAGTATTTATTTAATAAAAAGTAACTGAAATAAAAAATGGTAACTATTGACTTAATTAGGAATAGCCTTTTTTAAAAGTAGGAAACACATGTTGGTAATATTACTTGTTTAATTTGTGAAATGAATTGATTTTTCTGTATTTCATAAATAACAAACGAATGATTTTATCGGTTACAATTGCTTTTACATTTCGTACCAACGTTTTCCTAGGCCACTTCTCAAACTACTTAACACCTCTTCACAAATAATTTTTTTTCTACATTATTTATTGGCGCGACCATTATGTTTCATAGGTCTGCCTATTAGCTGCTTTGGGTACAGATATTTTCTAAAATAGTCGAAACTTGTACCGTATCTTTTACTAAACATTTTTTCATATATTGTATAATGAAGCTAAAGTGTTTCACAGTATTGAATAAATGATAAGCCGGTTGGTTAATGAGTTAAAGAAGTTCATTTAATTACTCCAACGTTTCGACAACTAGCAGCCCTTATCACAACTGTTGCACTATGAAAAACAAAGTCCTTACATTTAGCTTAAATGAACTAACTTAAATAAGCTAGATCAAAGGTATTTTTTCTTGAAGTGTAGGAGGTTTAATGTTTTGCCTCCTCACATTACTTATTTAATCCCTAAATGTAAGTTTTTCATAGGTCAACAGGATTTATAGGGACAATCAACTATTTCCCGAAACGTTGTACTAATCACATATAAGTCTTTAACTCGATATTCAACCATTTTATCATTGTTCAATATTTATTTCAAATAAACATGTACCCCATTATTATTATTTCAAACTTATTTCTTCATTGTTTTACAACTTCAGTTACACGAATCGGCTGGAATCGCGAGACTGAATTGTTGCTTCCGAACCGAACTTTCACCGCATGCTTGAGTTGCATTTGGTTTATTGATAGAGTCGTTATTGAGTTTCCATTAAAATAATCGGATCCCGCTCCCCATTGCCTCACCACTTGTGTTCCTAATGCAATGGATGTGATTGGTTAATTAAATTCAGTAAAGCTAGCATTGCCAATTCCGAATAGATCACTTGAATCACAAATTGTATAAATAATTGTGTTTATAGCTAATTTATTAGGAAACTGGATTGTTAAGCTGAAGTAAGTAGACGATAGAGTGGTCGAATTAGTTAGTAATAGTTACAGGACTGAAGTAAAGTTTTTTAACACTTCAGAAATAGATATGTTAAATAATTATTTTTAAATAAATTTAACAAAAATTTCAAAAATGTGTAAAAACTTATTAATTCTGTCAAAAAATTATAGTAAGCTATATTTCAGCGTCAGATAAAAGTATTGAGTGGTGAGAAGGTATCCGTCTTATGACAGACATATTATTCTTTAAATATTCTTTGTCCCGAATTTCGACATTTAAATATAATGTATGTATATTATTTAATCTGATTGTGTGTGTGTGTGTGTGTGTGCGTGGGTCTATGTCTGTGTGTGTGCGTGCGCGTGTGTGTGTGTGAGTGTGTGTGCGTGTGTGTGTGTGTGTCTATGTCTGTGTGTGTGCGCGCGCGTGTGTGTGTGAGTGTGTGTGTGTGTGTGTATGTGTGTGTCTATGTCTGTGTGTGTGCGTGCGCGTGTGTGTGTGAATGTGTGTGAGAGTGTATGTGTGTGTGTGTGTGTGTGTGTGTGTGTGTGTGTGTTGTGTGTGTGTGTGTGTGTGTGTGTGTGTGTGTGTGTGTGTGTGTGTGTGTGTGTGTGTGTGTGTATGTGTGTGTGTGTGAGCGTAGGTGGATGTGGGGTCAACACACGCACACGCGCTCTAACACACATACACACACTTTTGCAAATGCGGTTTGTGTAAAGGATAACTTTAAAATATAAGGTTTATTAAAAACTTCAAGTTATAATAAGAATCAACCCTATAAAATGAAACTGGGGCCGATGTATCGATTACAGGATTTCGAAATTTCTTTACGTATTTTGCTCTTAAATATTTCCTGGAAATTACGTGGCGCATCTAACAATATGTATGTAAAGCTGCAACAGCTATTTCCAAGCATTGATTAAATTGCGTCATATACTTATTCATTGTGAGATAAGCGAAATGCAACCATAGTTATAGAATACTGGTAATAGGCCTGTCTTTTTTCTTGTTTATTCTTTACTTTCAATCTTTGTGACGTAGTATGTATTCCATGTAACGAAACACATTTTACCATTCACTGAAAATTTACGTTCCAATTTCGCAAATACATTTTTAACGCATAAATCTATCTCCAGAAATATTTACAGTTACACAGTGTTTGTACGGATGTTTTCATGTTCCACCAAGGTCTGTTAAGAAGCTTTGAATTGTAAATTGAACAATACAAACATATGGAAACAAGACACTGGGAGGTATAGCTAAGCCTTACAATAGAAAAGTGATTTAAATACAAATATATGCGCATACGATTCGGCACAAACAAACAAAACCAGCATCACGCCAGATTGAGGGTTCTAAAAGGGAGATTATAGAATGTTGTGATAAAAAATAGCTTTCGAAAGAGCAAAAACTATTTATTATTTGTATACGTGAATTTAAACAAATTTGTTTTCTTGTTAGGTATGAAGACGTTTATGTCTTCTTTATTTTATTTCAGCGGAAAAGTGTAATTTTTGGACATGATTCTTGAGCAACTTTCAAAAAACTCAATACAAACATTCAACGGTTTTAATTCAACATTCAAACATTAAAATACAGCTGGCAAAGGTTTTAGTCAGGGATTTTAACTCCTGCCACGAAATGACATTAGGGATTAAAAGTCGTTGTTTTTACATACAAGGTAAACACCGGAATAGTCTTTTAGAAAAATAAAGGCGGTATTTTTGAAAACATATATACTGGTCAACATAAAATCCCTCCGGCATTCAAAGCCGCCACTTACGACAACGAAACATAGTGATAAGGCGGTTAAACAGCGTACCCGACCGCTCATTGCAGCAAAGAAAATCTTAAGCTCCTAGCAATCTTTCACGTATGGCATGGTTAGTTTATAAAATACTTTCAACAGGACATCAGCAACCCAGCATTGATCTCACATTGTCATACATTGTACTGTCGCAACCATTTAACTGTGCACTTTGCCTTGAGAGAGCGCAATAAGCGAGACGGGATATGGGGGTTGCGTTGAGTCAGTATAACTATTTTCCCACAAACATATTAATGAATGCCAAAACACTCGTAGCTAGTAATTACAAAACTACTATAATCTTCGTTCAAATGCGTCCTGATCGTAGACTTCTGTAATAGATAGGCTTATAAGCAAATTACAATTTGGTGAACTGTATAAGATGTCTTTCGTGAGACGGTCGAAGTTAGATACATTCGATGATTAATTAGCTTCGTTATGGAATAAGAAACAATTTTTAAATATGTGTAGAAACATTGGATGCAAAATTGTTAATGTATAGAACATTCTGAAAATATAACATGTTTTCAGAAGTTGTGCTATATGAGAAGGGGGGAGTGAGCAGGTGCAAGGTTTGACGGACACAGCAGTAACTAAAATATAATAATGAGGGTAGTTTATTTGAGACGAGAGACCACCCTAACATTCTTTAAACCCGCACGTACAGAGTTTGAACTAGACTTTAACGGTTATTGTTAAACATTTTGAAGAAAAAAAGATTGGGGAACAAAAAGCTCAAAGGCAGAACTTTTAGTGGCTAATAATTCAGTATGCGAGTCCCTTTTATATGGATTCAAACTCAAATTCATTGCATTAGGAATCGGGTGAATAGCGTCAGATACAAAAGGAAGGGATTTATTGCTACGGGCCGTTGTAACAGTATTACCCTGACGCCTCTGACGTGTGCTCTAACCAAGCATTCTGTTTAGATCACATTTTAGAACTATTTGGGAGGATTAGAATCTTCCGAGCAAAACGTTTTCCCTAAATAGTTCACTTTTTAGTTACCTTCAGGTCATATTCTTGAACGTTTATCCGTTGCTGGTTGGCCTACCCTATGGCTGGACTCTCATAATGAGAACTTGGTGTTTGCAGCGATGACCGCAGCACTATCGTCCACGAACTCTTGAAAGCGGTAATAGTAGGCATGGATTTATACGGAGAGGACCATGCGAAGGCAGTTCAGAAAGTCCTTATTGATAGAAGTATTAGAAAAAGTTTCAAGAAACGTTGATATGTCAATGATAAAAATAGAAATTAACGGTTATACTCGAAATAATAATATACAAGCTAGCAGAAATTGAAAATGTTATCAAAGGATACGTACTTCATCCATTCCTTCTACTGGTTGACACTCTCCTTATAGATATCTTGTTTGAATTCTCAACCATTACTATATAAACAATACTATTTATTCATCCATTTATACTATTTATTATTAGTACACTTTATACTTTTAATATTATACAATACTACTTATATAAGTTCATTTTAAATTTGTAGTGGATGACACTTTATGTTTTTATAGTTTTTGATGTTTAGAGCATTCTGAACATGTAACATGTTTTCAGAAGTGGTAGTACACGAGGAAACGTGTGCGATCTCTCAAGTCCAAGTGTACGGTTATATGGTCCGCACTATGCAAAGTACAAAAACTATCCAATCCTCCTATTGCCAAAACAATTCGTGCACAGAAGTAACATTGAACAAATAAGGTACATTTTGTATTTTTATTCTTTAAAAAAAGACAATTTGTAGTTAAAATGTTGATTACGTTTTGTGCTGTGCACTATAGTATTATGTACTGAAAGTTACAACTTATATTTTCTTAATTAATATAGTTTCTTTACTATTATTAAAAGTTTGTTTTTGGAAAACTTGTTTTTATTTAGGCTAACAACCGTTGAATTTGCTTATATATAATTTGCGTAATACATATATATATATATATATATATATATATATATATATATTATCGAAATAGAAAAAACCCTTGGTAGTTCCCTTTCAGACCACAGTAAATGGTCGGCATACATTTGAGAATTGGGAGCGAACGGCATACATAGTAAGACCTAATCAAATATAAATCAGAGCAATCTAGATACGTGTTTCATAAAAACATTATTTCTATATCGATAGTTAAAGTATTAAAGTAGTTAATGGTTTGCGAAATTTAAAAAATGTTTGTCTTTTTTAAATAAAGAAAATATTGACGAAGAAGCAATTTTAGTCGTGTTGCCATCTGAGGGAATTGTCTCTTAATAATGTTCTAATTTTTTAATTACTTAACGAGTTTTGCAATAGAGAATCCCTACAACAAAGCTATTTGTTACGTTTGCACGAATCGCCGCCAGACTGCAGCACAAATTGCCCCCCGTATATTACAGCAGCCGGCATTAAAAGATTACCAGGGAGTCAGTAGATAGGAAGATGTAAGCAGTAAATAGAGAGAATAAATATATGACGAAGATAATAAGACATAAGGAGTGCATAAAGAAAAGATGCAATGAGTGGATATTAAGATATAAGGAGCACATAGAAAAAACACATAAGGGCTGTATAAGAAGAATATATAATGCGCAGACAAGAAAATATATAAGTAGTAGAGAAGGAGAAGATATATTTGTAGATAAGACAGTACGAGGAGTACATTAGAAGAAGATACAACCCCTAGACTAGGAGAAGATTTAAAAATGGATGGAATTTAAATGGCCTAATTAAGCTACTTACCATATTTCAATAATTGTAGGCCTACCAAATCTCATTGCAGTTTTTTCCCTAATGTTATACGAGAAGTTCAAATAAACCTAGCTATAATAATTACATTTATTGCTTAAATTAATTATATGTCATGTATATTCAATTGTTAAAACTTTAAAAAAACGATTTTTGTAAGACAGAGTCGTATATTTGCGTGTAAGAATGTTTTAAATAATTGTTCTCTATTTCAAATTTAAATTATAACAAAAGTACAAGAACTAAATTCCTATTTAAATAATATCATGGGATAACAAATATACATTTTTTCTAATCCAGAGACGAAATTTATATTTATCTTGTTATGGTTTATTTTAAATTCTTACCAATTACAAAAAAACGTTTGAAATCTTTTTAAATTTGGCTTATGTTAGCTAATTGACATTTTTAAATGTTAGTTTCAATAAACGTTAAGTAGGCTATACTGTTCATACAATTAAATTTAATTGTATATAAGCAAACGAGTAGATGCCCGGAATTCTATATGTTTCAAGTATTCTTAAAAGAAAATTTATTCCTCTATTTTCACCTTAAAATTACGGAAAATATTTTACTCCTTTCTCTTCCTGCAAAAGTTATGGAAAAACATTTAATACCACATACATATTATTTTGGTTCATGAAGTTGGAGATTTATACGCCACAAAAATATATACTTTTATTGTCATCGGTAGTTTGAAACACAATTTCAGAAAAGCATTTACAAAATGGAGACTCCGGAAATAAATCAAGAAAATTGAACTCTTTTAACCAGCATGGAAACACTGTTCAAAGAAACAATGTCAGAAGTACAAAAAGATTGTTAAAGTTTTACTGTAACATAACAGAGTTTAGAGTAAAATTTGTACTGAAAATAATATTTTTGTAACTAAAACTTGGCAGTTTTTGTTCAAATCAGTCATTCTTTATTTAGCTACATTTAAAAATACCTCTATAGCAAAACCTAAGAAAAAGTTGAGAAAGTAAAACACATCATTAATAATTCTTACACTCGCAAGGATTATTGTTAAAAAGCGGTTGTCTTGCGAGTCAGGTACAACTATTTATTTATATAGCAAAGATTCAATAATGGGTACGTTATTGAACAGTCCATGTATAAAGGCCTGAAGACTATAACGTATCCGTTATTGAAACGTCCATGTATAAAGGCCTGAAGACGATAACGTATCCGTTATTGAAACGTCCATGTATAAAGGCCTGAAGACGATAACATATCCGTTATTGAAACGTCCATGTATAAAGGAATGAAGACGATAACGTATCTGTTATCGAAACGTCCATGTATAAAGGCCTGAAGACTATAACGTATCCGTTATTGAAACGTCCATGTATAAAGGCCTGAAGACGATAACGTATCCGTTATTGAAACGACCATGTATAAAAGCCTGAAGACGATAACGTATCCGTTATTGAAACGTCCATGTATAAAGGCCTGAAGACGATAACGTATCTGTTATCGAAACGTCCATGTATAAAGGCCTGAAGACGATAACCTATCCGATATTGAAACGTCCATGTATAAAGACCTGAAGACGATAACGAATCCGTTATTGAACGTCCATGTATAAAGGCCTGAAGACGATAACGTATCCGTTATTGAAACGTCCATGTATAAAGACCTGAAGACGATAACGTATCCGTTATTCAAACGTCCATGTATAAAGGCCTGAAGACGATAACCTATCCGTTAGTGAAACGTCCATGTATAAAGGCCTGAAGACGATAACCTATCCGTTATTGAAACGTCCATGTATAAAGGCCTGAAGACGATAACGTATCCGTTATTGAAACGTCCATGTATAAAGGCCTGAAGACGATAACGTATCCGTTAGTGAAACATCCATGTATAAAGACCTGAAGACGATAACTTATCCGTTATTGAAACGTCCATGTATAAAGGCCTGAAGACGATAACCTATCCGTTATTGAAACGTCCATGTATAAAGGCCTGAAGACGATAACGTATCCGTTATTGAAACGTCCATGTATAAAAGCCTGAAGACGATAACTTATCCGTTATTGAAACGTCAATGTATAAAGGCCTAAAGACGATAACTTATCCGTTATTGAAACGTCCATGTATAAAGGCCTGAAGACGATAACGTATCCGTTATTGAAACGTCCATGTATAAAGGCCTGAAGACCATAACGTATCCGTTATTGAAACGTCCATGTATAAAGGCCTGAGGACAATAACGTATCCGTTATTGAAACGTCCATGTATAAAGGCCTGAAGACAATAACCTATCCGTTATTGAAACGTCCATGTATAAAGGCCTGAGGACTATAACGTATCCGTTATTGAAACGTCCATGTATAAAGGCCTGAAGACTATAACGTATCCGTTATTGAAACGTCCATGTATAAAGGCCTGAGGACAATAACGTATCCGTTATTGAAACGTCCATGTATAAAGGCCTGAGGACAATAACGTATCCGTTATTGAAACGTCCATGTATAAAGGCCTGAGGACTATAACGTATCCGTTATTGAAACGTCCATGTATAAAGGCCTGAGGACAATAACGTATCCGTTATTGAAACGTCCATGTATAAAGGCCTGAGGACTATAACGTATCCGTTATTGAAACGTCCATGTATAAAGGCCTGAAGACGATAACGTATCCGTTATTGTCACGTTGCCTGTATAAATATATAGTTGTACTTGACTCGTAATTAATACACTTTTGTTTATCAATAAAACATGTCTTGTGTTAACCTAAGCTAAATTAATTATAAACCGCAGCGAAATAACCCATTAAAAGTCGATGCTGTTATTCCAGTTGCCATTGACTATATATGTACAAAAAACCTCCCGATAAATGGTAATTAAATGCTTATAACTCGGTAGACAAAAACACTAACTCGCAAGAAGATAAAAAAAGGCAATAATCTAACAAAAATAAAGGAGCAAATAAAAATTTAAAATAAATGGTCAATAGACAGGGAATGTGAACAGAAAAAGGCGTAAAATATAGCACCTGTTTGAGATAATTTAAAAACGTATTGTTCAAGCAATTGGATAAGGAAACACCTTTAAATAATCAGTTTTCATAACTTTATACTACAAATTACCAAACTTCCTAGAATGCCTTTAATATTTAAATGCAGCTATAGCCACACAGGCAACAATACCTGATATTGTGACAGGTAGGAAATAAAAACATTTTAAAGAAGAAAATACAACTGTCAGACAATATTTTTGTAAGAATTGTAGTATATAAGGGTGAAATTTACCAAAGGAAACAACTATAATAGGGCGGTTACTGTTGGAAAGAGGGTTCAGGCAAACAAAAAAGAATATGAGTCGGAAACGAATTGGAGCAGCTAAAATAACTGGTATGGTCATGGTAAACAAAGCGTTAAAGAAATTATAGAAAGGCTTTTGAGGGACACCTAAATTAGGATAGTAATGAAATGAATCTGAAACGCTCATATGTGACACACGCAAACACGTGCGTATGCGTGCTATTTTCTTGTGTTTTCCGTGGGTGTATGTGTACGTTGAAAAGGGGAAAAATTGTACTGAAATAAATTTCAAAATAAATATTGTCTAAACTACTAAACATAAGAGTTTTAACGAGCAAGTTTTCCACTTTCACTTGTGTAAAACAGTTAAACAAATGAAATCTGACTTTATTCAAGCATTTTCCAAGTGTATTAAAACTCAAGTGGGTCGCTTAGAGTGCTTCGTGTTTAAGGTTGCCGTTGCAAGCTTTATATTAATACATCTACTCAGTGCTTTTATTCGAAAAATTTAAAAGAATCCTTTATTTCTCTTCGTCTAGAACTCCCTTGCCCACCCTCTATTCACACAGACTGATGTTCCCATTGCGTCCCACTAACAAGCATACCTTGTACCTACGTAATGTATTTACCAACGCATGATATTTAATTTCGTTGATGTTGAATGTTTAGTGGGTTTGAGCCTTGTTAGAGTGTTAACGTCTTCATGCTTCAGCTAACGCATAATAGACCATTTAAGGTTATTTGATCACTTTAACAATAGTTTATGACTATCCGACCTTTAAATTTATTTAAATGAATGTTTTAAAATTGACTTTAAAATATTGCAAAGGCAGCTTAAATCTACTGTCATTAGATAGTCCAAAATTAGCTTAACTTGGTTCTATTTGAATGAAGAACAATTTGACAAAATAACTAATTTTTTACGTGAGGTTCACACATGGAAATATTGTCTAACAGAACACCAAATACTACAATGAAAGACACACGTTTAATAATAACTATATCAACAAAGTTATCCATTAAGTAACCCATCAGCAACGTTTACAAGATTTAGCTCAGTACGTGTCGATAACAATGTTGTCATTATCAGTGGGAATAACTACACAAAAGTTACAAGACCGACACTAGTTGAAGTGCTCATTGTAGTTCTATTGTTAGAAGCGTGTATTACATTTTATAATTCAAACGACATATGATGTCATTTTTATCCAATGTAAATAAGAATAAATACCTATTGCTATATATATGATTTAACGGTTATGGGTTGGAACTTACTTTTGGTCAACAACGCCATTCCATATGAGATTATAGGATTTTCACACATGCAAATCTTGTTTTAAACATGCTTTTCTAATGTTTTACAGACTTTTATTCAACTTATTGCTCTTATAATTTTATAAATTACATAGTTCATCCTAAACATGAATTGGAAATAGGATTTGTCTTTTGAAATAATAAATAAAATGAACCTAATTTTTCATCTCGTTATACATGTATCGCACTTGAGCAGGATTTCAGTTCATGCGGCTTTTGCGTTATCGACCGGTAGTCGACCTTACAGTGATGATTGCTTAGCATGCAAATTCGATTACTTTCATGTTTCGATCTGGTTAGAATATTTCCTTAAGGTGGGACGTAATCTGGCCCCCCACGGAATTTTAGAGTGATGTTCGTTAATGAAATGTTCTTTTCTACAACATATCCGGACTCGAAGGGTCTTATAAAAACTTTTATAATTGTATTAAATCAACCAAAGGTAAATATCTGCTTTGCAAACCCGGCTTCTTTCATAAAAAAATATTATTATTTATTTTTTAAAAGGACTCTATACACTGATGTATGTCTGAATATTGTATACAATGAATGTTTACATAACGAACATCGAATTGTTAATAGAGTGTTCTCCAGCTGAAAAGATACATCAGTTATAACTCATTACAATTCATAGCCGACTTTACACAAAGAAAGACAATACAGGGGAACGTTATCATATATAAGGAAAACTTTATGAGCTTGAACTTGAAGGCTGCGGGCCTTAGCAAGAGGCCGAGAACGAGGGGAGGGTCGAGGTGCTCGCAGGTCATTTTCAAAAACATCGACCCTTAGATTTTCGCTAACTCTTAGGTGGACTCATTATATTGTTACTTAGTAATTGTTTTTAATGTATAGTAAAATAACACAAATGTAAATAGGGGGTTCACGGAAGCATGCTATCATGATTCTTTAAGGGTTTGGACTGGTAGGTAGCGATGTATGGTCTCAACGAGGCATGACTGCAATGTCTGATGCTTATCTAGACTATGTATATTTAATTTATAACTGGCAGCCAAATTCCAGCTTATATATATTCACCTATACTAGACAAAGGACCCTCGAATCCGACCTAAAACTCCTGCCCACTGCCTCACTTGAAGCCACGACCGTCTGTAAGAGTCTTTCGGCTTTATTGAACCTGGACCGTTGACGCAGCCTTCGTGTCAGGCGTTACGGGCGGGATTATAGGGATGAGTACACCCTTAGATCACTTGAAATCAGTTCTAACCTTCAGGACTCTGGGGCTTATAGCTTTCTCCTTAGCTCGACCGGAGGGACATCACTCGAGTACTATTAATGCTGTGCATGCTCCGACACCTGAGCACTGCGGGACCTAGTCTGCACTTCCCCTGCGGCTCTGTACTGATGTTAGAAAGACTGCAATCTCAGTAGTAGAGTAGAATATCTTTAAAGTAATAAACCTGTACTTTCGGATACAATTAGACGTGAAATAATTGATTAGATATTTCATGAATGTAGCAGGCATTTACCTGATTGGACAACTTTGTATTTCTAATATTTTTCTAGCTATACACATACGTAATACTTTTTCCAAATTTTTATTCATTACCTTTACTACTACAAAATAAAAATGTATGTCAGTAAAGACGTTTATAGAATAGAAACGTTTATACGAGAGAGCAAAGCTATTAGTAGCAGAGGGAGGGAACGGAGGCAGTAAAGCATATAAAGGTAAATACTCAGTTCCCTTGACTCACTCTAAATTAAAGCTATCATTGTTATACAGTCGTTATTTCTTCTGCAGCAAAACAAATAATTTAGTTTCAGTATATGAAAGAATATTTTAATTTTAGGTAGGCATTGAATTTTAAGAAAATTAAGTTTATTAAATACAGCTATTTGAAAAAGTGAATGAGTCATCAAAACTGTCGGACAACCATATCGATATATTACAGCAAAACTTTCCTAATATTAAAACTAAAATGTATTTGTTTATTCTTAAGTAAAGTATATCATTAGACACGAACATATTATGAAACTTTAACGCTGGGACAGTTTAGTACCCAGCTGGAAAATACAAACACGTACCGTATTATACAACAAGTAACAAGTAACAATAGATGTTGTACTGTGGTATTAGTTAAGCAACAGTCGATATCTTCGAGGAGTAGAAAGCTACAAGGGTCAAAGGTACTCACCGACACACTATCGTCTATTGAGTTCTCTGGGCTAACAGCAACCCAACGTGCATAGTAATATACATCAAAGGAATCCATTTCCTTGAGGAACTGTTTTGCATTCAACTAATGACACAAGTGTTGAATGTAACTAGAGATAAAGTTGTTAGAAAGTTTTTAAATGATTACGTCGTAAATATTCTAACGGAGATTTTCCATCAAGAGATAAAAAACGTTCAGTTTTAGAAACAACTAATAATGAAATATTTCATTTGGTTATTTCATGTCATGTAGTTTTTGTTTGATTTTTATGGAATAATAATAATAATATAATTTAATTTACAAAAACCTTGAGGTCACTTATGATCTGAGTTGACAATGGGACTCATCTCCCGATACGGCCGTCCTTAACAGTTATAAAAGTAAGTCCTACTATAGGCAAATGTATTTACAAGTGTTTTGAGTTGAAAATTAGTAGCCCACGTGAAGACGGAATCAACAAATTTAAATAATAATAAAATTACTCCAGCAGTATTCTTAACAATTTATTAAACTATTAATATTATTTTTATTATTATTTATTTTAAAAATCTGTTAATATTTCTATTTTCTGCTAATCGAATTTTTTATGCAATATTTTAATCCAACGCAAAGATCTCTATTTAAGAACTCCTACAACCAATTGTACCAGTAACGTTCAAAAGGGAATAACTAAAACCTACAGCCGTTAGATTTAACTAACTCATGAATAAAATTTAATCCCCAATAAATAATATACCTATAACGCAATAATATAGGACTGCTTTCTAATAGATAATCGTAAATTAAATTTATTTGTATTTAGATCTTTTTTCAATTCCTATTATTAGATCACATTCTATGTGTGTCTGGTTCAAATTTTCAATCGTTAGTAAAATACTTTGTTTGCATCCACTCAAGTTAAAAACATTTTTTGAAACTTGTAAGGGGAAAACACCTGATGTTATACAGTTTTTTCAAACATTAAATCATTATTTTTAATTTTAAAAAGTTTTGGGCAGGATTCAAATTGTATAACTACATGTTTGAAATTCAGCACTCTCTCACTGAGTCAACTTGCCGATGGAGGAAATGTTTTTCTTAGAAGGTTATATAAAATTGCATTACCCCCACCTGCTTGTAGTCAAAACCTCTATTGTAAACCCTCCTTCTGGCCCTATTACTGTTGACAAAATTTGTTTCCAAGGTTACCACACAATATCGGAAAATTACAACTTTCAAAATAGATTAATTTTAATAATTAATTTTTCTTTCTATTTTGCACTTAATATTGTGATTTTGTGATACGGATATATATATATATATATATATATATATATATATATATATATATATATATATTTATTTATTTAAATTATTTGTTTTAATTTGATAAAACTAACGAATTTAGAATTTTTGTTTCTTGACCTAAGTAAAAATTGAGGAATTTTTATTATATTACTTGTTTTTTTATGTTAATATAAATATAATAACTTTTTGCCCATGTTATAAATTATATAAACTGGAATATCCCTACAAAGAGTAAATTCACTGGGTTGCTGATGCCATTTTTAAAACTATTACGAAGACATATTTTCTAAGTACTTTAGCAATACTTCAGGAAAGTGAGGAAATTACAGAAAAGCACCTCATGTTTAGAGGTCTTCACAACCGATCGTATTAATATTCCTTCTTTCGTATATAAAATTATCAATTTATTTTATTAAGACGGTTTTATAGCTCTATCGTAGCATCAAAACGCATAAGATATAAACCTCAATACGTTAGAATCACATAAATTCAATAGCTTATAATAACAATACAAGTTAATTGACTTAAATGAATATCAAATTCAAGACGTCTTTAGTATTTAGTTACACAATTATACATTTAACAATTTATTACCATTTATTTTAATTAATTTTCTAAATATTGTAGAGTTTTTAAATTGTAATAATTTAATAAATGGAGAAAGTGTACTATAATTTATTACTTTAATTTATTATACAAAATCCTTGCAGAATAATAATGTGTGGTACCTTTATTTTATAGATTATATTGGCTAAAAAAATGTAAACACATATTAGTGTGGCATATTTGCCAACAGCAGCACTTAGGTTTTTGATTCTTGAGAACTAAAGTTTTGAGGGGTGTTTTCCATTCAACTCAACTGACCTTTCGTTGTTTTATATTTGAGTGAGGTATTCATTTGGGTATTTATTTAGGTTTGATTGGGGTATATTAGGGTAGGTTTTTATATTTGTATTGTAAAATGTATATGGGCTATAAGTAAAAAACTTAATGTGTGTGTGTGTGTGTGTGTTTGTGTGTATGTGTATGTGTGTATGTGTATGTATGTGTGTGTGTGAGTGTGTGTTTGTGTGTGTGTGTGTGTGTGTGTGTGTGTGTTTGTGTGTGTGTGTGTGTGTGTGTTTTGTGTGTGTGTGTGTGTGTGTGTGTGTGTGTGTGTTAGGTTATGTTAGGTTAGGTTAGGTTAAGTTAGTTGGGTGTAGTTTGAAATGTTTGTATATTTCAAATTCTTTGGTTGTATATCATTGGTTACATTTGTTAGGTTCGTTAAAGGTTTTTAGGTTTATGTTATGTTTATGTAGTTATGGTTATTGGTTATGCGATGTTCAGTGACGTTTGATTGTGTGGTTTTGCTTATGAGTGCTTTTATGTGTTCTTGGTAGCGTGTGTCAAACGACCCTCCTGTTTGGCTTAACTAAAATCTAGGCGCGAACTGCTAGTTATAACACCAGCAGTGTTGTAAGTGTATTCATCATTTGTTGTGAGCAATCATTGTTGTGTTAATATATTGAACATTTCAATACATGGACCAGACAAATCAATACATTAATTCAACAAATATTGAAACCTTAAAAAAACCAATACTACCATTCACATCTCTTCAAACTCCGCTCACCAACATATGCCAGCAGTTTACAAAACCTTGTTTTATCGCCTATTGAAATCACATTAGACAAACAGAATCACCACCAAGAACTAAGAGCGTAAAATATATACCACAAATGAATAAATACAATTCAACAGCGATTGA
>JBAIZL010000005.1:216186406-216273906 GCA_036971475.1 Prosapia bicincta
ATACTCAGTAATCATTTTCTTAGTATGTGCTGTTATGGGTGGAAATCAATTAGTAGCAGCCTTCTAATTTTGTAGACAGCATTTCACTGACGTAAACACCAAAGCCTATTGTAAACATTAACAGGACAGGTAACGCCCAAATGACAAGAATGGGAGTAAATATAAACACTAATGTGCCTTTTACCACTATAAATATATGGAACCGTAAGTACCTGTTTTCAGTGTATTACAAGAGATACTATCTATTAATTTCCATTTATAACTTTCCATTTACAATTTCATAAAAATACATTGTCAACGTACATTATACAATAACTTGTATTATATATCTCTACCCATTGACTACCTGGCTCTAAGCTATATTAACTGGTTTGTCTTAAGAAACTGGTAAAGTACTGATTAAAATATAAGTCAAAATTGCATCCCCAAAGTTGTGACTTTAATGTATAAAAGAAACGGGTAATTAAAACCTATTTTTTTATTTTCTATTCCTACTTGGGTTAGTATAGTAAAATTTGGTTTTAATTACTTTTTATTAAGTAATTACAATTAATATAAATAAAGTACCATAAGCAGTGCGTCAAAACAGCTGCTGTACCACATAACCTATAACATAAAATCAGCTGTCTTATAAAATCAAGTATTGTTATTACTAATGTTATCACTTATTTTAACCCAAATGGAACGACATAACTATATTGCATACTTTGCCCCTTTTGCGAAAAGTTTTTTCTCATATGAAAACTTAAATTAATTAAATAAATTTAGTTAATATATTATTATTAGAAAAACTGTATTAACATGAAGTGTTATCCACTACAAGTTTTATAAAATGTATTTGAATACGAGTGGTTGAATAATAAGTATTTTGTTAACGATCGAATATTTGAACAAGCTATATATATATGCATAAAGGGATAGTGTGATTTAATAGAAGAAATTGAATAAAGCTTGACAAATGTGAAGATGCACACAATAGTTGAACAATTGGCCAATATAGTTAGTTATAATTTAGCTAGTACGGTTATCCTCATCATGTTACAATTTAGCCTTCTGCCATAGTGAAATATGCTTAGAAGCTTCTACTCTTACCTCTGTATCCAAGAGGGTTTTCTAGTTTATTCAGCTTTAATACCCTTTTCCTATTATTCAAGTGTTTTCCATGTTCATATTTAATTAGATTAACACTTCATTGAAAATGGTTTTAATATTAAGTGCCTTCAGAATCTGCCATCGTGAAATGGATTTAATTGTAACAGAATATATTGGCATTGGAGAAGAATGCCTAGTGCTACGGCACTTTGCATTCCAGACAATAGATATGAGGCGAGACTGCATGATTTGAATAGTTGATGTAAAGCAATGCACACGGGCACGTAACAGAACGTAGCGACACGGATAAACAAGTAGTTATATTCCACCGGGGTGTTTTCCCTAGTAAACCTATGCACAGCTTTATATATATGTTCCGTCATGTGTTCAGTTAACATTGTTTAGGAGCCTTTACATTTTCCCGAAGATGCGTCAAAATAAACACTATTGAAACAGTTGTAAAATTTCATCTCGGTTAGACTCGGGCGTAAAACATGATTTATATTAACTTTGTTCATTTAAGCAAACACTCGTATCGTTCTTGATAGTTTAGCATCATTGTTGTGAAGAGGAATTGTATCGTTCCTGGTTATTCCTGTAGTTGTACGATGGTAGCTAGAAGGTCATCTCTACTGCATCATTACCTAGACAATGGCGTCAGGTGGTGATTATGTTAGCACATCGCTAACATCGAAGTGCGGAACTGAACTCTGGCGGTTTTATTTATACAGTTCAAAGGTTGCACGGTTTGTATATTGTATATTGAAACCTCCGATGTTTTTGCACATTTTTCACATTGACGTATTACCTGAATTCAGTTTCGAAAATGTTCAGTTTTAGCTTCTTTTTGGAAACTTTTACACTTGTCTCAACACTCTTCCGTTGTTTGTATTTGTACATACAGTAGTTGAACGACTTGAAAAGCTCTTCCGTTGTGCAAAAACACTACCTAATCTTCGACATTTTTCAATACCACCAATAATCACAGCGTTAATAGGCGGTTTTTTGTAATATTTTTCCTGTAAAAGTCAATGCCGTTTGTGACGAACTTGACCCACCCCAGGTCCATTTAAAAAAGAGAGAAAATAAGGCTCCAGGATAAAAGTTTTCTCTTCAGTATTTTAGCATCATGTCAGCAAAAACTATCCTCAAATGAAATAAATCAAAACTAATACGCAGCAACAATCAAGAACGACAATCAAACACAGCTCGAGAATCTAATTCAGCTAATTCAGTTTCAATACTGTTTTACGGTATTTAATAAAGACCCTTTTTAATCAAGGAATTAACATTTTGGCGTTTCTCCAAATCTATTAAAATAGATTTTTTTATCGGTTCTACTATCTTTTCAAATCATATATGCTTTACAACATAAGGTCACCCAACATGAGTCCACATTTTGTCTTTCTCCCGAGGAACACTTTTTTCTACCTGTAAACGCAGAAAGGCGATCGGTGATAGCAGATCTACCAAGGTCTTATGGTGCACCAAGATTAGGCCTGCTAACTTTATACTACTAAAATTTACTCCCACTTGTCTAAGTCTCTCTGGTTCACTTGAGGGGCTGATTGCTATCGAGAGTAGTGACGGCGGAAGGCAGAAATGAAAAGAACGGACGTTCAAAAGTAGTATGCGGCAACAAACAAATGACGTCACAGCTGATCGAGAATCAATACTGTTTATTTTGGCGTATACGGTATTTAATCTAGGAACTAACATTTTTGCGTTCCTCCAAATCTATTAAAATAGATATTTTATTAGTTCTACTATCTTTTCAGATCATAAACGTTTTACAATAAAAAGTCACCCAACATAAGTCTAGATTTTATCATTCTCCCGAGGATCGCTATTGTTGCTGCCTGTAAACGCAGAAAGGCGATCGGTGATAACAAATCTACCAAGATCTTATGGTGCACTAAGAGAAGGCCTAATAACTTTATACTCCTAAATTTTACTCCCACTTTTCCAAGTCTCTCTGGTTCACCTGAGGGGGCTGATTGCTATCGGGAGTAGCGACGGCGGAAGGCTGAAATGCCAACAACGGACGTTGGTTATACCAACCAACATAGGTCGACATGTGCCTGTGCGTGTGAAAAAGGTGAAGAAGTAGGGAGATGGTGAAAATGAATATCTTGAACAGGCGTACCTGTATTTCGAACCCCCTTCTTTGCCAAAGTATACAAAGTTAAATTTTCCATGTTGGGGTAATCTCTTACCTTCAGTCTAGCACGTGAAGTCTCTACCCTCACGGATCCAACCTCAAATTATTAACTACCGTTCGGGAGACTAGCGTCAAGCCCTTGGGGCTTGGTCCCACAACCCGTTTTACCGGTATGTAAATGTCATATAACTTTTGTAACCTGGGCTCCAGCCAAAGACAGATGTAGAACCGCTTTTCGAGTAGAACCTTTCCAACGTCCAGGTTTCCGTTTTTTTATACCCCGTCTGATTATTTCGGTCAAAGTAGTGCAATCGGAACTTTATCCACTCTCGGTTGTCCTTACCTAAGTGCCGGACTCCCAGACTGAGAACTTGGTGTTGACCGCTTTTCCAGAACTACTCAAGACCAGTAGATCCATCCAAATGTCTAGGTTTCCGTTTCTCGGTTCCCCGTCTGATTATTTCGGTCAACGTAATGCAATCGGACCTTTATCCACTCTCTGTTAGCCTCACCTAAGGGCCGGACTTCCAGATTGAGGTCTTGGTCTTAAGCGGGTATTACTCACCCGTTAGACCTTGAGAGCAAAAACATTGATCTACGAAAGCAAACTGTAAAAATTACTTAAAATCCGAAGACATTGTGTACTCGGAACATTCTTCTATTAAAGTTAAACATTCCTAACTATCTCTAATAAGTTTACCACACTCAGTGAGAACAATTCTAGATCGTCAGTAACTCTGACTAAAAATCCCTCGATTTTATGTTTTCGATCACACCAATGTTTCATTTCAGCGTCCCATTTGCTGTAAAGGTTTCGGAGTTAGTGTAAAATTTGAGAGTCTCTTATTATTGCAGACTTTTTTAAAACCTCTGAAACCCAAGACAGAATAATTGGCAAAAGAAACAAAATATAAAAGCAAAACAGCGACTGTAAATTTAGACGTTTGTTTTCCCCAGCGGAACACGCTGCTCCACGTCAACGTTCCCTG
This sequence comes from Prosapia bicincta, assembly GCA_036971475.1. Lineage (NCBI taxonomy): Eukaryota > Metazoa > Arthropoda > Insecta > Hemiptera > Cercopidae > Prosapia > Prosapia bicincta. The sequence continues at coordinate 216,190,649 of JBAIZL010000005.1, forward strand.
TTCAAAGCCGTCTACTAATTAATTACTTGACGCATTGTGTTAAAACATCTGATGTAAATTAGTTTCTTATAGTTAGTAGTATTTTGCTTGTAAAATAATATTTTGTAAAAATAAGATATCAAATTTTTATAATCCATATATCAAGTCCTATATATCTGTCATAAAATGAAATTTTGTTTATTAAGTTGCGAGTACTTTATAAGTATAAGCGTGTGGCATTTTCTAATATTAGCTGTTTATTTACAAGAGTTTCACAAAACTGAGAACCTTTAATGCTTCTCTACATGGCAAGACGAGTTTATGCTTAGAGAAGAGATAACGTTTGGTTACTATGGGTTAAACAGAGGTTTCCTATACTAAAAACACGTTATCACCTGTGATAAAAGAAGTCCTCAGGAATACTGAAAAAATAATAAACATGACAGCAAATAACTTGTTTTGGAGAAAACTCAATTGACTTCACTTTTTACCAGGAAACTTTCTAACAACAAGGTTTTACTTCTCTACCAGAAACCTCTAATTTTCCTTTAAGGAAAGAATATTACTTCTAAATCACACAGCCTAAAAACAGAAAAAAATGCTAGCCTGTCTTTTTATATTTACATTTACAAAAGAAATTAAGAGGTAAAACGAGCTGTTCTGCATCGGTTTTGTATTCTATGTATTTATTTTTGTTTTCCTAACTTTTCCAGAGCCATGATTATGACATTAGCAACACAACTGTGATTTTAATAGATTACGCTAATTTCCTTTCCATTCCAACTACATTATTAGTACAACTATTGTTGGAAAAAAATAATAAAAATCACATTGACAAACTTTTAACTCTTTATGACTTTTCACTTCTGTTAGGCATATTTGTATATATTCTAGTACATTTTTCTGCCTTTGCTAACATTAGTATAAATTACTCTGTCGACGCATGCCGGAATGACTGAATTTTAAAAACAAAAGTAGTATTCCAATTACGTTTTGAATGGGAGTACTCTTCAAGTTCTAAAAATGAAGTCATTCCAAAACGGGACAACAAAGAAGGATATTGTTATGTTAGGAAAGGCAGAAAATGTACTCGATTATATTAAAAAAATGTCTCATAAATTTTTCCTTTCAGGGAACATTTATTTTTTCTCAGTGAACAAATGACCTAATACATTTCTTACTTAAATTAGGCAAAATTAGATATTAATATAAACTAGAACCAATATTTAGGTTTTCAGGTTATGCAATATATTATAGATTTTTTTATTACAATATAATTGAAAAAATTTGTTTTATTAAATAACTGAAAACTCACTTCAAATACTAAATGTGTTTTTAAATTTGTATCGTATTTTACTTCACTGATATTTTTCCATTTGTTTCTTTTGAAACAAAATATTTAAATTTTTTGAATAGTTATTATTTTTTTAAATGTAAATCGCAAAATCTCTAGCCTATTTCAGTAGCGTGTGAGTCGAGAAACAAGAAAAACCTCTTTCTGGGACACATTAATCAAGATTTATACAGTCATACAGGATTATGATGCTTGACGCAATTCAACTGCAGGGAATGAGAAACACGATCTAGATCTATTCATAATTTATATCCCGGCTTAGTCTACATGTAGCTGTCACGTTTCGGATCATCGCCATCTTCTCAAACTACGACTGTACGGTAGTAGTTCAACAATAGTTCGATTGTTGTCGTTTAGTAATTTCAGTATAACGTATATTAGTTTTAGGCTGTCATTCACGTTAGGTTATTGATAACAAAATGGTGTCTCTAGAAGAAATGAAATTTCTATAAAAATTGTTAAATACAGAAGTTGTGTTTGCCTAACTATTACTTTTTGAGTAATATCCATTATTCCGAAAGATTTTAATGCCATCTTTGAGGCAGTGAGAGCTAGAGTGTAGTGATAGTTACTGTATTACATTATTATTACTGTATTACATTATTTTTTTTTTTAATTTTAGTTTAGTTTTAGTAGTTTTTGGTTTACCTAGCGATTATTTTTTAATATTTAAAAATTATTTTTCCTTCTTTTCTAAACAGAATGGACATTGAAGTTCCGAATTTCACCAAAACTGGACCAGTAGTGTTTGTTGTTGGTCGCCATTCAGACACACAGATTCATTCATACATACATTTTGGAAAACACATTTTAGATAAGGGGACCTCAAAATTTATACTTTTCACACTATTATTTTATTATCACAATACATTTTCTGGATTTTAGTCGGAAAGTAAAAGGCCATGTAATATAATTTTGTGTTGCACAAATAAATCTTTAGCAGCTTCTTAAAATATTTCTGAAAATTGATGACTTTAATAGAGAAACTTCAAATTATCCAGTTTAAAACATTTTAATTTCTAAGTAAGAAAGTAATTATTTACATAAGGTAAAATTATGTAATTGAAGAAATACTTTAATATATATGCCTACAATATACACGATCAAACGTAACTACGTACGGGTATAGTCCTACAGTATTCAGCAAAAATGTACTTACTTTCTTACTAGCCAACGCCCACCCTTGGCAGTTGAGCCATTGGCGACCAGTAGAGATGGGCATCCCTGAAGATGGGACTGTTGTAATCCTGGGCCCGGTCCAGGGCTGTGCAATCTTTAAGGTGTTCGGGATTCATAAGTTCCCCACCAAACGGCAGATACTCCAGGGTCTGTAGCACATAAATGCGGTGGAGTAGCGCAGCAAGTTAATCATGACAGGTCTTCAATCTGAGAGCTGCAACGTTAACAGCTTGTGGCAAAATGTGATTAAATGGTGTACTCGTCACAAGACTTTTCCTGCTAAAAGCTCCCTCAATCGACCGTGATTCCATTTTTGTAGTGGACGTCTTTACTAGGAACCTGGAAGAATGTAGTGAACTCAGATCCTCGGGTTAAGGGAGGCTTGTTCCCTGCTTGGCTAGTTGATCAGCTTTTTCATTGCCAGTGATGTTTACATAGCTCGGGATCAACTGGAAATTAAGTACCCACCCGGCATTTATGAGAGCATTTAGTTTTCTTCTACATTCTATTGTTCCACTACATTCGGTCCGTGAGTTCCCAGAGAGATTCATGATGGCGGTCTTAGAGTCAACAAGGAAAACGGCGCTAAACAACATTAAGTTCTTATATGTTAAGTTCACCTTTGGAATTTTGGTGGAGAGTGAGAAAAGTTGACTCGGATTTCTCTGTAGGACAGGAAGGACTTTATCCAGTTCAAGAGGTTGCCAGATATCCCATATTCTATCAGTTTGTGGGTGAGCATTGTTCGCCAAACTGCATCATAAGCGGCCTTAAAGTCTACCAGGACTGCTCATGTTGACATCTTCCTATGGAAGCCGTCTTTAACGCATCATTAATTATTTTTCGTGACTCCAAATACTGTATAAGTCGGTTATTTATCATTCTCCCAGCAACTTTGCTGCAAGCACTGGTGAGAGATACTGGTATGTAGCTCTCAGCTACACTTACTCGTTTTCCAGCTTTAAGAATAAGAACCATTTCTGCCTTTCTCCATTCAGCGAAAATGTGACGCGCTGCGATTAAAAACTTTTTACTTTACGATTTCACTAGCAGCAAACCAAAGGACCTACAAACATGAAATAAAAACAATATTAAAATGTAAATAATTATCTAAGACATTTACGCCTACAAAACGTTTCTAACCAACAAATACGAAAAGTTGTCGCTTACTAACTTTTTTTGTTTCTTAAATTGCAACCCTTGTTAAATCTAATTTTTTAACATTCTTTCAAAATAATGTATTACTTTTATTTTATAATATTCTGAATGAGGGAATAATGTTGCTTATACCTGCCAAGTTTCAAAATTTAAATTTAATAAAAATAAATGGTTTAAATCTTGTTTAAAGTAAAGGTTTTTAATAACTTTTAGGCACTGCACTGCACGTTATTGGAGGCTTATCCTTAACCAAGATGGAGGGGTTCTCGACTTTAATATCTCCCTATACCTATTTCATTAGATGACTACTCTATTTGTATTAAGGGCTCTGTGCTTTAACCTAGCCCTAAGTCGTGCCAACCGTGTGGTCTCTTTTAATTTGTAATAATATTCGTCAATACACATTAGTAAACCTATTCGTTTTTACATAAATATACAGCTATATAAACCACAAACAAGACTATTACAAAACAACATATTTATTACAAACAACTTGTTCATATCTTCACCAACTAACAGTGCTGCCATCTTCTAAAACGTAATTATTCTACTACATCATAGACACAAAACTCACCTATATTATACACACAACATATTATTTATTAATAAACATAACAGAAGAGCACAAGTTTTGACCGCCAAGAAAAAAAACAAGACTGCCAAGAAAAAAACAAGACCGCCATACACAGTAACCCTAAAACAACCCTTTTCCTTAGAAGTACAACTGCGGTTTGACCATTGATAACAGGTCAAATTATTCACTATAACATTAAAGTAATCGCTAATTTAGGGAGAACCTAAATATTTTCACGTTACCAAAGGTAGTTTTAATTCATAATAGGTTGCTATTTTCTTCTTATGTATAATAATAAAATCGTTTTTAAAAAATTTCCTTAATTAAGACATTTTTCCAGATTAAAAGTAATAATTTCATCATATGATTTCCAGGATCATTCATTAACCATCATTTTAACCAGCTCTTGATCAATAATCTTATCATGTATGAGCGATCTAGCTTGCGATTTAAGGTTATAAGCAAAATAAATATACAAAACTCACAAATATAATAAAAACTATTGTCATACGCGTTTCGACGACTCATGTCGTCATCATCATCATCAGTTTTCCTACAACAAACATATAACTTTAACTTTATGATTTAAAGTTATATGTTTGTAGTACCATCACTGATGATGATGGCAAAGTTATCAAAACGCGTACGAAATTAAAGTTTTGTAATTGTGAGCTATGTATATTTATTTTGTTTGTAATTAATATTGGCGATTCAAGAAAACCTTGAATTATACAAAAAAAAAATAATAAAACTTTTTTGCGACACCGTGAGAATTAATAATTTTAAAAAGAAAATATCATCACTTTAGAAAACACATGAATCATTTTAAAATCAATTTTTTTATGTAAAACAGATCACTGTGTTATTCTAGATTGGAATATAGGTGCAAAGTATTTAATTATAATAGATTTGTTTTTTTTTTTAATTACAGTTAACCTATGAACTAGGTAAACAGTTGAAAGCGTTAAACATGGCTTCCTTGTACGTTAGAGAGGTGTAAGATTGTATACCAAAATGGAGCTCACTTTACTATCCAGATATTGGAGAATTTGTTTGCACGTCAGCTGATCTTCAATCTGTTAAGAAAACAATCTACATTAAGCAGATTTTTTTCTCAACTTATCCTACCCGTATAATTTGTAGCTATATTCTAATGCAGTATAATATAGCGTTCTGTTTTATATAAAAACATGATTTTAAAATTCTTTGTGACGAGGAGCTATTTTTGTTTTACTTTCAACATGTTTGATGCGTCTTCAAGTTTTTCATATTTTCTGTGCTAATAGAGATTAATCACATCGCCATGGATGATTTCGTGTAAAAACAAGTAATTACACTATTCATAGAAAATGGATTCTTTAATAAATCTGAACAAATATTTAAGGCGGGAGCAACACTTCACGCCAGGCGCTAATGACTTTAAGCTGTAAGAGTCGTGAATTAAAAACTAATTCATAAATCCTGATAAAACACAACTTTTGCAGTGTAAGATGAATTTCCTCACAATAATTATGCAAACGTGGGCTATTCGCATAGCGTGAAGGTCCCTTAGGACATGCTTTTATGTCTGTAAAACACGGAAAGTTCTTCCGGGAAAATTTATAAAATTTAAATTTTGTTTTAATTTTATACTTTAAAGAAATAAAATCTGCTCAACACATTTAACGTTTTTAGTAGTTTTACTTATTGAGACGAGGTATGGTGATTGAAGGAAAGCAAATAACATATACTGGACGCAGTAGGAATGAATTAATTGGAAGCACAGGTAAAGAAGTAAACAGACGAATTAGAGGAACAATAGAATAAAACAACAAGTGAATGAAGAAAAGCAAATAACATACACTGGACGCAGTAGGAATGAATTTATCGGAAGCACAGGTAAAGAAGTAAACAGACGAATTAGAGGAACAATAGAATAAAACAACAGGTGAATGAAGAAAAGCAAATAACATACACTGGACGCAGTAGAAATGAATTAATTGGAAGCACAGGTAAAGAAGTAAACAGACGAATTAGAGGAACAATAGAATAAAACAACAGGTGAATGAAGGAAAGCAAATAACATACACTGGACGCAGTAGAAATGAATTAATTGGAAGCACAGGTAAAGAAGTAAACAGACGAATTAGAGGAACAATAGAATAAACAACAGGTGAATGAAGGAAAGCAAATAAAATACACTGGACGCAGTAGAAATGAATTAATTGGAAGCACAGGTAAAGAAGTAAACAGACGAATTAGAGGAACAATAGAATAAAACAACAGGTGAATGAAGGAAAGCAAATAACATACACTGGACGCAGTAGAAATGAATTATTCGGAAGCACAGATAAAAAAGTAATCAGACGAATTAGAGGAACAATTAAAATAGAACAACAATCTTGACAAGACAATCATTATAACATAATAAGACAGAATATACCAAAGAACATATTTTTAAAACAGAGTTTGGAATCTCCGAAAACATCCAAACGAAGCTGGACAAAATTAACAGATGGGGATATGACAGGAAGACAACGTTATAGAGTGAAACTAGCCAAGCAGGACAACGCTCCCCCAAACTGAGCATCTGAGTTCATTACAGTCCTCCAGAAGAAGGCCACCAAAAGATGGAATCAAGTTCGTTTGAGGAAACTCTCAGCAGGCTATGGCTGAGAACGTCTTTTCTCGGGAGGCCCATTTAACCATATCTTGCGCCCGAGCTGGTAGCGTTGCAGCATTCAGATTGTAGACTTGCTGTGCACATCCATCGTATACAAGTACTGCCGACACCGGATTGTGATGTGTGCAGGTGAAGTTATGAATGACGAACACCTTCAGGATTGCACACCCTTGGAACGGGCCCAGGACTACAACAGTCCCATCAACAAGGAGGCCCATCTTTACTGGTCAGCTCGAGTCCAAATGGCTTAACTACCAGGGATGGGCGTTAGCTAGCAAGGACGTACCTCACACAGAGCCGTTTACCTAAATACTTGCTACAAACTGGTGGTGAGTATTAGAATAGTCAATAAACTGTGTCCTTTATGACTTACTATTCCCAAATAACAGTACGTTAACTCATATTTTTTTCTGTCTATAAATGTAGAGGGCGTGTAAATTTTTATATAGATATTTATTAACAGCACTAAAACATTTTACAAGTTATTGTACAGTTTCACAGAAGAGTAAAGTCTTATTATCATTATATCAGGACCAAAACCTTGGTCTTTCAAGACTACGAAAAGAAATTTAACAAAGTCTAAGCGTTTTCTGATTAGACTATTATGTTTATCTACTAATTTTGTGTTCTGATTTATTATATATATATATATATATATATATATATATATATATATATATATATATATATATATATATATATATATATATATTGTATTTTTAAGATGAAATTTTTCTTGATAAAATGTATAGGTTTAATAAAACCACTTTCATACAAGAATAAAACCTTTTTTTAAATTTTATTATAAAGTTGAAACTTTTCGCCGATTAACAGTATCGCCACTATCAAAACTAACTTAGCACACTTCTAACTTATAAAACTAACTTCTAACATAAAAAAAAATAAATTATTATTAAGTACACAAGGTAAAAAAGAAATTCTTGAAATAATTAATGTAATTAAAACAATATTAAATCAAAATTACTTTGGTTATAACAACAAAATTTATAAACAAGAAGATGGATTAGTAATGGGCTCTCCTTTATCATGCGTCATATCAGAAATATTTTTACAATATATTGATAAAGAAATAGTTAAGATTATTAAAAAATAAGATAATAAAGGACATTGGTTAGGTATGTGGATGATGGATTATATGTTTCCACTAATAATGCTTTGAATTTAAATATAATAATTAATGAGATAAATAAAATACATAATAAAATACAATTTACACACGAAATAGAAAAGCACAATGCAATAAATGTTTTAGACATAACTATTTACAAAGATAATAATAAATTAAATTTTTCAATTTAAAGAAATCCACACAAACTGATAAAATTATACCAAATTACTCAAACCATCCGTATAATCAAAAAATGTCATGTTTTTATAACTTATTATATAGAATGAATAAAGTTCCATTAATTCAAAACAATAGAACTAGGAAATTAAACATTATATATCAAATTGCAGTGAATAATATATATAGATGGGAAACAATTAATAAACTACATAATAATGTGCTTCAAAAATTGGGATATAATATTAGTAAAATTTAGAATGCAACATATAAAAATAAACAAAATAATTTGGTCCAAATTCTTATTTACGGGGTTTGAAGTTACACCTATTGTTAGGTTATTTAAAAATACTAATATCAAGATGGTTATACAAATAATAAAATAAATAAGTTTTTAAAGACAGATGTTGAATCTAAATATTATAATATAAATGGAGTTTATAGTATAAAATGTAATGATTACCAAGAATATTATGTAGGACAAACTAAAAAGAAAATGAAAAGCGAATGCATTCAAAAAACCGGAAATTTATAAGTCTAATCTTGCGACACATTGTATACTAAATAATCATGAGTTCCCAAAAATAGAGAATATAACGCTAATTATACACGTGGAGAAGCGATTGAAAATGAATATCTTGGAAAATCTGGAAATATACAAACATAGAATTACAGATAGACTCATTCATGAACAAGTACAAACAAAATCTAAGCACAACACAATCTTTAGTATATTTAATGATATTCTGGAAATGAAAGAGTAATTGAATGAGAATCAATAATATCTATTTGTTCAGGCACAATAAGTCAATAAAATTATCTGTTTGAACGTAGTACAATTTGTATATGAGTAGAAACAGAATAAGTTAGATGTGTACTAAGATAGTTTTGATAATGCTGATACTGCTAATCGGCGAAAAGCTTAAACTTTATAATAAAATAAAATACAAGGTTTTATTCTTGTATGAAATTGGTTTTATTAAACATATATATATATATATATATATATATATATATATAAATCTTTCGAGCAAAAAAACAATAGTACGAGTAATAAAACAATATATATATATATATATATATATATATATATATATATATATATATATATTCTACTAACGTCCAATATTTGAGGCACATATTAATTTATAAAACTTTCATTGTACACCAGAAAAAGCTGTAAGGTTGACATTTTGTCAAATGCTTGTAAAAATTGTTAACTATGAACATCAGAAATCATTGAAAAGAAACTGATTATTTTATAACCTAATTAAATAATATATAAAACTGAACAATTATTAGCTGTTTCTGGTAATTAATAATATTCAATGTATAATTATTTCATCATTTAAAATCTAAAATAAACTGTCTATTCATTTTCCCTTTTCATTTTCATAATGTATCAAAAAACATCATTAAATTTGTATTTGAAACTTTATATTTTTTCAAATATTGTAAATTGTAGTTTGGTTATGTGATGATTTCCCTCGAGTGACGGTTTCGTAAAAATACCTACATTTTTGTAAAATATTACCAAATGTATTACAGCTCTGCAAGGAAATGACGCTTCAAATTAACATTATTCTTTAAAGTTGCTTGAATAGATTGTGTTTCTAATTTATTTACTGTTACCAAGTATTCTGTACGAATTTTAAACAAAACATGCAGTATGATATACTATTTAAAGAGTATTAGACGCCATCAAATTACACTACAAGAAGTTGAAATAGAACTTAATACTAAAAAATTTATTTTCTGTCTATAATTATACAGGTAGGTGTCATATTAATAAAATTTCCAAATATTTCAATGACAAGAATATTTATTAGCACGTAATTAGAGTTCAAAAACTTTTATTTTTTAAATATTGTATAAAATAGGGTATCGAAGACTAGTAGGTAAATGTCATAACTAAAAAATTTTTATTTTCAATAAAATTTGATTTAGTAAATTTAAATGGAAAATATGGTTTGGATATATATAAATTAAAATATTTTTTAAAAATTATTCCTTTAATATATTTTGATCCGTTTCTATTACATTATAATCGGAACTTTAATTTAAGTTTTTTCAGTTCAAATATTGTATAGAAGGAAAAGACATAAATGTATTAACTAAATCTTTTTGATTTTCAAGGCTCAAATTTCAGTTAATTTATTTCAATTGTTACTGTTTAATCTTTCTATTTATTAAAGTTTAGGATATAATTTTAATGATTGAATTTCCTTGATTAGCCTATATTTTAACTCTTATTGCTCATTAAACAACTTTTTAGAACACAACGAATCTTTCAACAGATAATGGAATTTTGCTCACTGTAACTGACACTAAACGAAATGCAGTTACATTGCAGTGAACAATGTTTCTTATCTCAATTAAAACAGGATGCACTACGTTCGAATGCACTAACACACTATTTTATATTGTTAGTGACAGTAAAAGACAGGTTTTCTTTACACTGCAGTAGTTGTCACTAGCAATAAAGTTTCGAAGGGAATTCATTACTTCCGGTTAATTGAAGCCTCTCCAGAATAAAGCTGAAGTAGATTAAACCGGAAGGAGATTGCTTCGCCCGGAAATACTCTTGCTTGCAGTGTACACTGTATGTCGCCAAGAGTTTAGGTTTACATAAACTTATACTTAAAGCTAACAGACAAAAAGACGAATAAATAAATCTAATTTTTACTGTATTGGTAGCGATAAAATTATTATTTTCCGTTACACCGGAAATTTAATTTTTTGTAAACATCAAAAACTATTTAAAATTTTGTGTTATACCTGACTTTTACATTTAATTATATTACGTTACCAAACTTAACGTGATGAAAACTTTATTACTATTTTTTTATGGATTTTTTCCAATTCCGTTTCTTAGTTCACACTCTCCCTATATATCTTGTTCATATTTTCAATCTTTAATAAAATAATTTTTATTTTTCCACTAAAGTTCAAATATTTTTTTAAAATGGATACTGGATGACACTTGATCTTAATAAAGTTTTTTTTCAAATAATAATTCATCATTTACATTTAATGAATTAATTTTAGTTTTATAAGGAATAAACGTTTCACAAAAGAGGCAAAGTATGGAAGGTAGTTATTTTATTTGGCTTAAAATTAGTGATAACACATTATTTCATAAAAAAGCTGATTTTATGTTATAAGTTATGTGTTAGAACAGATGTTTTAAGGCACAAGTTACTTTATTTATAATAATTATAATTATTGAATAAAATTTAACTAAAAAAAACACTTTTAATAATTGTAAATAAACTACTTTAGAAAAATACCTCTAAATAAAAAATAATAATGAAAAACTTGTAGTAATCGATGGTTTTGTACATAATAAAATTATTCCAATGATAAAGCTATTCAAACTGCTTCATATATTCTAAAATGCAACAAATAACAATAAATGGCTAAAATATTCCAATAATAAAACATTCTCATCCATGAGTATAATTAAAATTTTACAATGTTTACTAATCGGTTTTCTAAGAAACTAGTTAGTTACATGTGGGTATTTCTAAGTGTAAATATTATAGTATAATTACATCATAGAAATCTAAAAATGTATTGAAAAAAGATGGTAATGTAATCGTACTTCAACCCTAACGTTCACTTACACATACATATTAAAACCAATAAAGCATTTAATTAAAACTGTAGAAGCTTAGGGTTCAAAATCTTATAATAATATAATTTTTTAATATACATTGTCGGGTTTATATTTTCTTTTTATTATTTTAGTGTACTTTTGTCATTATGTTTCACGCAAGTGATGAAGTCATAAGAAAATCTACACTTTTTAATAGATGTTGACTAAAGTTATGGCCCTTAACTTTTAGGAAGTTAGCTGGATGTGTGTATTCTTTTAATAAATATCACATTTATATCATTGAAATATTAAAACTTTAGTTATATTATACTGTAGAACTCCAATTACCCGAACTCTGAACATCCTAACCGCTAATTATTCGGATCAGTTTCAAATTTTCAGGAAAAATTAAGACCCAAACATACTACGTTTGCCAAGTTATAGATTTCTATAGGCATTTCTTCCGCGAAGCTACTGTAGAACATTATTTTGATCGCGAGTCACCGTTTCAGAGCAGTCTTATATACGACCGTATGTACAGTACAGCCTGTACAGTAGTTCACTGTCGTCCGTCACCAGGTGTCTGGTACTGCCCGGCCCGACTGTCACTATTCGCTTTGATTAGCAAAAGTCCGTTGTTTTGATTGTGATAAAACCTGTTCCTCATACTTAGCAAATAAACTAATTAGAAAGATAAAGGAGTAACGGGTAAACAGATGGCTCAGATGTACCGTGTGGATAACCAAAAACAGCAAAAACTAAGAATTAGAAGAGGCCGTTTTAAATAATTTGGCAGCAACGTTCTCGATTTCGGTTTCTATTGTTTGTGAAAAAACTTTTTAAATCTAAAATTCAGAAAAGTGTTTTATCCACTTGCAAGCTACATGCAATAGTTGTTTAAAATTAGTCCTTTTTTGAACAAAATCCTGTTTAAAGAGAAAGAGAGAGAGTGTGTGTGTGTGAAGTTTAAAATTCTCAAAGGCTATTAATATTAGAAAGGTTTATTATGTAGGTGAGCAAACTTTGTGTTTTTTAAATACTGTAATATATTGTTTAACGGTTTTGCATTCGAGTGATGATTTGATTAAAAGTTCTACATTTTCCTAAAAGATTACCAAGGTTATTGTAGGCCTTCATAATACGTTCATATTTCTCTTTAAATTTGTTTGAACAACTTTGCTTGTAATTTACTTAGTGTTTCACGTATTCTATTCAAAATTTAAAGAAAATATGCACTATGTTATATTTAAAGAGTAATAGAACGCAATTAAATTGCAATTTCAAGTTAATCGCGAATCTGAGTACATACATTGCAAACTCCTCATGAATATTTCTTTTCATTTCTTCTTTAAACATATTCGCAAACGTGCACTACTTTGATGGTTTGGAGGGAAGAAAGAATATTTCGCAGAATCCGTTGTTTTCACCTACAATGAATTATTCTGAAAGTTAAACAGCCTCTCGTGTTTGTCAAGATTCCGTTTGATTAATGTCGCTCGCGACTTGAGCCATTGTGTTAAATCTCCTTTTTGACAGATGTTTTTACCACTGGGCCGAGTAGAATATTCCCATCTAAGCAATGTTCCACTACATAGCGTAAAAGCATGTAAGTCATTATTTACGAAAAAATACGTTAAAACGTTTTGGGCCTATCGAAATGGTTTTTGAATAGTTTGTGTATAATTCACACTACATGATAAATTGTCAACTGTGAAGCAAAGTCCATTATTAATTATTGTTAGGATTAGAGTTAAAAATATTCGTTATCCTTCTATATCTCACACTTTCATTATAATTATGCATCTTTCAAGAATTTTTAATCGGTATTAAAATACGTTTTTATCCATCCAGTCATGTTCAAATATATTTTTTTCCTTAGTGATCGACAACTTTATTTAATTGTTCCTATGGCTATCACAGAATATCATAAATAATGCTCTAGGATTAAAAATTAATGAAAACAATAAAATAGATAAACAAACTTGATTAACATTATCGAACCTTGCTTCACAATGCGAAAAGAAAGCGTTAAGAAACAACAGAATGCAAATGATGAAATAAAGAAAGCGTATAAATAATAACAAATAAAAATAATAGTCCAACACCTGATATAGAAAGGGAAAAGTAAAATTGCATGGAAATTTACTTTCTATTTTTCCACCTAATATTGTTAGTCTGACATATGTATTTTCATATTTATATTATTTGTAGTTATAAAAAGTAAAAAATTAAATAAAATTTTTATTTGTTGAGTTAAGTAGGAATTTACTTCTTACACAAAATGTTCATATTACTTGATTTTTATTCACATTGTTCAGAATTTGTTTGTTTATAAATATTATTACCTTATTACCATTTATGTAATCGGATTTAAGTAAGACGAAACAATAGCTTGAAGTGTAAAACGCAATTAACCTAACCACAGACTCTTAGTTTCTTTCCTTCGGACGGAAACCTGCCAAGAAATATATATGGAAAGAATAAGTAGGTTATGGTTTGTGGCTAATTGATTTAAGGAAAAGTATGTGGAAAATTTTACATTAAAAAATGAAAAAGCTCAGCATTTTTCGACATTACGCTGGCAAGTAAAGTGGATAAATATCCGTGTAATGTACATAGAGAACTTACGGTGAGTCATAGATATTTCGCCACAGACTCGCATCATTCTCAAGAATAAAAATATAACGTCTTTTAACAATAAGTTCTGTATATATCTTCAAATGCCTATGTCTATATATAGATTTTTAAAGGAAAAAATAGGTATATAACAATAGAGTAATTTAATTCAAGAACAAACGTTATAAACTGAATGATGAGAAAATAATGTTCAAGAAAAACAGGAGAGCAAGATCTACTAGAGTACCACTCAATAACATAAAATTAGATTTAATGTAACCCACTTTACAGACAGTGAAGAGTTACTTTATGGATATGAAGGGATGAAAGGATTAGCAATATCGAGGGGAAATTTAGGCAGTTCTAAAGATTCACAACTAGTGAAGAGGAATACAAGTTTATTGCACTGGATGCGAGATTTGACACAAGAAATATGCAGGGAAACATCAGCAAGGTCAGGAGCATTTTACCCACAAGGCATTATAGTCCTGATGGCTCACCTACAGCCAAACATTACCTATATATATATGGGGACTTCTTCAGGGTAAATGATATAGCACTTTCGAAAGTTTTGGGAAAATTTGTGCATCAACAAAAACCAAGATGACGTAGTAAATAGTAGTAGTAATAGTAGTAGTAATTTGTATTTTTTTCCGCAACTGGTTCTACCGCTGTTAGTTTAGTAGGAAATATAAAACTATCACGTGAATGGAATTTTGTCCAACTGCTTTTAAAATTATATTTGCAAACATTTTTTTTTTTTTGAGGGATACTTGTTTGAGACAACTATCGTCAAGTGTTAATATATTAGTTTAAATAACTAAAATATAAATTTGGTACTTTAATATTATACCGATCTCATACGTACCTGGAATGTAGGGCATTGGAAAATGAAAGCATACATAAATAAAGATTTGAATTAAACCTCTACAAAACTATCCAAAAATGTTTTCTCAACAAAAATAAAATTGCCTTTATGTCAAATCATGGAGCAGTTAAAATCTACCTTGAAGGTATATACAAATACAACCTTATCTTTTAACATGCTCATTTATAAACTTTACTATATACCTATAATAAAATATACTTATGAAGTATCCAGTTAAGTTAGATTTCGTTGTAAGAAATGTACAAGCCTAATGTAAAGGTGTATTTATATATATTTACATTCGGTAATATCCTACATCCTCTATAGGTGTGAGGTCGGTATAGTTATTACAGTACAGAAATGTTTTATGTACAAACTTTAAGCGTCTCAAAATGCTAAATTAATAGTATACATATATATTGTTTATGCAGTGTTTCTCAACCTGGGGCAATGGATTTCTAGGGATTTCGTGGAGTCTAAATGTGTAATGGCGGATATGTATAATGAATTATTCTACCTCAGGTTTGAAATGTAGTTGTTTCTTCCACCTTTTCACCTGTCATTCCTCTTCACCCCGACCCTCTTTCCTGGTACTCTTTTCCACCTGTCATACAGGTTACATGACAACGATTGACTGCAATGTTTAGTTTACTCATTTTACATTTCTCAACAAAACAATAAAGGTAATTTGAGCCTCCAGATAGCTTCAATGACGATCTACAGGGTATCAGAAAAGATAGAATTATGATGAAAAAGATTTACTTTTGTAGGTCTTGTATTCTTAAGGGCCAGACAGAAGTATTTGAAATTTTCCACTACCTTTTAGGAAAGAATGAGTTGCATCTTTCTAGTGGTGTTAAACAACAAATATCTGATCACTTGAAGGAATTAAAATGATTATCTGTGGGATACTTTCCTAAGCTTCAGGAAGGTATTTACTGGATACAAAATCCTGTTTCTGAAGAGAATGTTCAACCAGAACAGTTAGATATTACACAAATAAAAGTATGATTGAACGGTCTCTGACAGTACACTGATATCATCTTTCAAGACAAAATCTCTCATATACGTTGGGTTGGACCTTAACGGGGAATATGAATATCTGTCTGAGATGGCACTGGAGGTTTTGTTGCCTTTCCTGTCCTCTATATAGGTGGAAAGAGCGTGTGCAAATACAAAAACAAAGAGGATGCAGTCCTGGAAATGAGACTGTCATGTTAGGGAGTATTTCAAATTGTTTTTTATTGTTACCCCACATTTTACTAGACGAAAATCTAATTCAGGGCTATAATTTATGACAATAATTTGGTAAGGGCTACGTAACTGAGATAAGACTGAGAACCGCTGGTTTAATCTATTATAAATAATTTTTAATTGTATTTCATATTTTAAAAGAATTATTATATATTTTGTGTAAAACATTTTTTTGTTTTGTTGATCTATTAAATTTTTATAATGATTACAGGCGTCATAAATATTTTCTTTGATTTAGGTACATACATAAGATATTACCTGTTGTTGGCTTTTCCAATGTTTTATATTGAACGTGAACAAACCTCTAATTATTTAATTACTAATGAAGACAACGTGGTTACAGAAAACCTGTTTTGATTAAAATTTGCGTTGTGAGAAAAGTGTATATCTTTCTGTATTTCTTAATGCTGATTGTTTATGTTAATTTTTATAAACTTATAACTTTTTTTATTCAAGCACAACTCATACGCTACAGACTGCGTAACTCTACTAGGAAACAATATATCTAGGGTTATCATCTGTTACCAAATAGTTCTTGTTGCTGCACTTTATTTTCTTCAATCTGTCAATGCCAGTCACACCCTTGGACTTGTGATGGAAGAGGTACCGTACTTTCAACTTAAGTTAATATAGGTTTGTTTTATTTTTACTGATAAATTCAAAAAAAAACTCAGGCCGAGTGGAATAGACCAATACTTGTGTGATATTTTTTTCCTTCTAATAATTAGTTCACGTTCTCTCTCTCTTTCTCTCTCTCTCTCTCTCTCTCTATATATATATATATATATATATATATAAATATATATATATTTGGCTTAAAATATGTGATAACATAGAGCAGCTGATTTTATGTAATAGGTTATGTGGTAAAACTGCTATTTTAACGCATAGTCTATGTTAGAGTATTTATAATAATTATAATTATTTAATAAAAAGTAAAGTTAATAAAATTATTGTTTGTTGATCTAAGTAGGAATTGAGTTGAAACAAATGTTGTTTATATTATTTGTTTGATTAAGAGGTATAAATTATTTAATTATATAAATATTGAATAGTATGTGTGGTAGACACTTGACTCATCGAGACCTGTAGTTTAGCCTTTTGCAACCCTGAAGAGGACTAGACAGATTGGATAAAGAATTGCCTCCTAAATGGGCTTACAATTAACTTGACGTAATCGTAAGATTAAAAACGATTTTAGCTTCTACTTTGATGTTACTTCTACGTTCCAGAAGAAAATTAATTTAACAAAACTTTTTTACTGTGACATAAATAGCTTTTTGTTACGTTTAAGTTAAAATGTCGTTATAATGTCATTAGCTGTTGTCTACGTGTTGGAAAGGTCAGTGAGGGAGGTATTGCTTTAATTAACAACGAACAATTCAGCGTCAGCCTAGATCCTGGCCAAGCTGGCGTCCAAACACCTATAAAACCTCCACTGAAGTAAACATAAAACATAAAGCTGTCACCTAGTGTTGACTTTTCCACTAATTTGTCCGCTATTGAAGTCTCTGTTTATGTCAGTGAGTTATTAGGTCGCCTTTCACTTTCTAGGGCAATTAACTTCATTAATATTCTCGCAGAGCACGGACCAAAAAGCGAAGAAACTGGCGAGGTTGAGGTTTAAACTAGTTTCCGCCCATATCAACGGTTGATTTTTTCGACAATTAGTACATCAAAACAAAAACAACAAATAGAAATATTTTTTTCAAGTTAAAAACTTGAAGTTATAAACGACAGTAATAAGTAAAATAAAATTATTATTAAAAAATAATTTTCCTGTGCGCATTATTAATACAAAATTCACTTTACCTCTCGATATCACCTAATATTATAAAACGAATAATATGATTTGTTCACAAAATATACTTATACATTTGTGAAAAAATGAAGAATCATATGAAGATCATAAATCTGTCAATCTTAATAACAAACAAAATGGTTGCTATAAAATCTTTATTCTTCGAATTAGTCAGTATGTTTTTAACTTCCAAAAATATGTTACAAAGCAAAATTTTTAAAATATGTCATTGTGTACTTGAAGAGATATTTTCAATCAGCAAATATGTAATTTATCTATTTATTTTTCTAAAGGCTGAGCATTTACATACCAAGTAACCTTTTTATTTATTTTTCACTACTTGCTGAAGTTAAGCAAAACACTATTTTTGACCGACATTAACATCTGTACTAAATTTTTGTTAATAGTTCACACTCTACTCATATAACTCTTGTTCAAACTTTCAATCGTTATTCAAATAATTTTTATTCATCCAATCAAGTTCAAATACATCTTTTTAGCTATTAAGATTATTTGTTTTCTAGTAGGCCTATTATCTTTTCACGATTTCTGTATAACATTACGGAGACTTTTTCGAACTAGAACGTTTTACAATATCATTATTTTACTTAAGCTGTTAAACATTATTTTCAACACCATAAAGACTTTATAAAAGAAACTATTACAATGAGACAAATATTTATAACCTTTAAAATGAGGATATTGACTTCGTAAAGAACCCTTTCGGTGGTATTAATGCAAAAATTTTTATCTAAGACTTACAGAGGGAATATAAAGAGGCAGAACATAGATCACGTCCTTAAAGCATCCTCGGTATTTTTTATATTAAGTAGCGCAAGGGCGGAAAACTCCATTTGTTGTAATTACTGTGTTATTGGAAATTCCTTGAGAATTATTCCTTTCGAAAAGCACAGTCCTCGTTAATGAATTTATTTTTAAAGTATAATTAAATATAATCATATGAGACAACAAGTTATAACGATTATTATTAAGAAAATTATTAAAATAGATCATTAAATTTGAAAAATGTATTCAAAAGGAAAACGGTAGAGGTGAATTGCTTCTGGAATTTAGATATAAAATAGGAGAGCTATTTTGAACCATTTAACCCTTAAATATGAATAAATGAAACCTATTAAACTACAAAATAATTTCGATTGCAATGATCTTCCGAGGAAATTGTTACAAGACTAACTTGTGCAGTAGCCTTGAGTTATTCTCGTAGTGATTTCCTCTGACGATTACTTTGTAATCCAAATATACACCAAAGCATAAATAAAACCTGTATGAGGTTTAAGAGGATTTATTAATTTTTAATTACACCACAGTGGATACAAGTTGTTATCATTTGACCCTTATTATTATATGCTTGTTTCAACAAACTACTTCAGCTCGAGTATGAAACATAAACATATAGAATGTACCGACAGTTAACGTAATGTTGGTAATACTTCAGCGTAAGTTGGTGACATTGTGCCGCCTGTTGGTATTACTGCCCTATCTGATGGTATTATTGTGCCGCCTGTTGGAAATTTTGTGCCGCCTGTTGGTAATATTGTGCCGATTGTTGGTGAAATTGTGCCGCCTATTGGTATTACTGCCCCGTGTGTTAGAAAAATATTGTGCAGCCTGTTGGTACTACTGCCTATTGTGCCGCCTGTTAGTAATGTTGTACCACCTGTGTGTAATATTGTGCCGATTGTTGGTGGCATTGTGCCACCTTTTGATATTACTGCCCCTTCTGTTGGTATATTGCTGCCTATTGGTAATATATTGCCGCCGGTTTGTAATATTGAGCTATATGTTGGTAATATTGTGCTTTCTGTTGCTATTATTGCCCCGTCAGTTGGTAATATTGCACCCTGTTGGTAATATAGTGCCGTCTGTTGGTAATATCGTGGCGTCTGTTGGTGATATTGAGCCGTCTATTGTTAATATTTTCCCGCCTGTAAGTAATATTGTGCCGTCGGTTAGTAATATTGTGCCGATTGTTGGAGGAATTGTGCCGCCTGTTGGTATTACAGTCCCGTCTGTTAGTATAATATTATGCCACCTGTTTTCATTACTGCCCCGTCTTTAGCTAATATTGTGCCGTCAGTTGATTTTATTGCTGCCTATTGATAATATATTGCCGCCGGTTTGTAATGTTGAGCTGTCTGATGGTAATATGGTGCTGTCTGTTGGTATTACTGCCCCGTCAGTTGGTACCACTGCACTCTGTTTGTAATAATATTACTATAACGCTTTAGTTGGTTTCAACAAGTAATACTCGTAGATAATGAATCGTGATTGCAAAAAATACAGAGGAGTTTATCGAACAAGTCACCATTCACACGTTGCCAAAAATTGCGAAAATCATTCAGTTCACACTCTCCCAGTTCATTACAGTGGAGCAATGATGGGGTCAAAGAGGTCTGGGCCATCACTGGAGATCCCTATTAGGAGAAAAATTTACACACGTCATTTTCCTAGAAAAACGTAGATTACGGATGCGCCGTTTATACATTTAACTACCAAGATTTACTAATAAGCAAGCGTTATTAATATATATATATATATATATATATATATATATATATATATATAATTTAGTTTTATTTGTTTCTGAATTATCAGGAGCATTAGCTAATTAGCATAATTAAATGTGAATAATATACAAATATATAAAAAATAAAAGCTTCATGAATTTCCCTTCAACAACTGTTTAGTTTACGATCTAAAGTAAAACAACGTATGAGTTGAATTAACATGACTGATTTGGGAGGTTATTAATACCGAGTTGATACCCCCCTGTTGTGGATGGTTTTGCTTCCCCCTTAACGAAATTCTGGGATCTACGCTGGTTCTTTATGTAATTATTCATAAGTGCACCTCTAGGTATCAATAAATCACTCTGCATTAGTTCATTTTCTTTTCCTTGTCACGAAAGTCCGTACCGCACTTCAAGGCCTACAGAAATTAATACACAACACACTTCGATGTCACTTCACATGGCTTAAAATACCTGCGGGGACTGACAATATTGCAATGCACAATGTACGTCTTTACTTGGGATTGCGCAATACATTGTATAACTATCAAGCTATTCTATTTATCGCACAAACTCATTTACCGTGCAATAATACTGAAGTCTAGGGGAAGCCTTCAACATATAGTGGATATTCAGCGTCTATGACATCGATGTTAAATTGAAATCCTAAGGTAAGCCCTTCATAGTTTCAAGTAGATGTCATCTGTATATTACACAATGTAGTAATCAAGTGGGTCAATCTAGAATCAATATTCACGCAATCAAGTTTAGATTGTTGAGAAACAAAGTTAAGTTCTGAATTAAAAGTGTTTCTTACACAAACAGTTAAATCTCACTAGACAGTTTTTATTTGAAAGTAATATATTTACTGTGCATCAAAAATACTACCAAAACTTAAAACTAAAAATATTTTACGTGCGACTCATCATACGATTGATAAAACGTTGAGGGCTATACATAATTTTCATGCACATTTATCTAGTTAATTCAAATAAGTACAAATATTTACATTCATTTCAATTTATTTGATCTTTGGGCGTTAGCAATGCACTAAATTACGTGGGAGTGCTTACATTTGGCAACACTGTTTAAATTTTTTAAATAATGTTGAGAATGTTCAAGGACTTTCATTATTGATTGTAATATTGCCTGAGTTATATTAAATAAAACACAGGAGCAAGAGTCTCTGGAAATTTAAGAGTGTTTAATATTACGTATTTCCAGTGATCTGCTCTCAATGATTACTGACTTCTCTGTAACGCCTTTTTAACAAAAAAATTCAAGGTGTAGCATAATTGGGTGGTAAAACAATTAACAAGACTATTACAATTGCAGGAATAAATTTACTTGGACAGAAACACAGATCAAAGATTTTTGCCAACTGACATTGTTCGCGTCTTCAATGTAATCTTGTGTCAAATAAGAGTTTTCTTGTGCATATTATAGTAAAGTTTGGTGCATATTGTAGTAACGTTTGGTCTTGAGGAAGCCAAAAATGTCAGTTTGTGAACACCTTTAAATAGTATTGTTTGTTCAATTAAATATATTTCTGTATTTGTAATAGCCTTAATTGTTCATTATTTCTTACAGGAAAATAAAAAACACAAACGACGTGTGTGTGGGTGGGTGCGTGTGTGTGTGTGTGTGTGTGTGTGTGTGGGTTTAGGATCACTAACAACTTGAACGTAAGATCATGATTTGTTTCCAAAACTCTGATAAAAACCGTAGAAATATTTCCAAAAACATCTAATTATCTACCAGAAATATCTCCACTCTCTTATTATTGGTAGTGAAATGGTGGTAATACTATAGAACGAGTCAAGGGCATCGCATCCCCCAGAAATATAACCATTTTTTAGCAAACAAAATTTAAACCTGTAACAACTTAGACTATAGGTTTCAATTGTGATTTTTATTTACTTTAAATGCAATTTATACTAATAAATTTTATATTATGCCTTATAGACTACTATACGCCTACAATATATATGATGGTAAACATTTTCGGAGCTGTGTTCAATTCAACCCTAGATACACAATGAGAAATCAGTATGAATATATATTTACGTCTCAAGATTCATCTATTTTTAATTTATCCTATATAATAACCTAACTAAACGAAACTTATATATAGTTTAGATGTATGTAATATGCCTACGTAATAGCAAGAAATAGGAAGGGTGTGTCAAAGTATAATGAAACCAATTTGTATTTACTAAACAATGAATTGAGTTAAATGAGGTACGTTTTTTTATTCTTATACAAGAAACGCTTATTAAGAACGACACAATATTTAAAAAACTATTAAGGAACATTAAAAACTAATTGAGAACCTAATATGGAAAAATATTAGTAGCTAAGATTACAAAATATTGACGAAAATATGATAGTGACGAATTATAAGAACATACAAGAAATTTAAATAGAATTATTTCCATGTTTCAAAAAATTAAACTTACAATCTACATATTTATAATGAAACATAATGAATTAAACATAAAGAGCACATACGAAATCAAAAATATTCAAAATTCTAATTTAACAATCAATACTAAAAAGTGTTTATAAAAACGGTTTTAATTTTTCTTTATTCTCTATAGAAAATGTGTATTTTCTTTACTTGAAAAATACCCTATCTATTTTTATTTAATATTTGTTTTAGTTTTTTCAATGTTTACTTAAACTAGTTACAAAACACATTTAGTTTTTTGAAACATTTTAATAAACTTCTAACACCAATGTGTGGCTGTTGATATATTAGGTTTCTTCTGTAGCGCATATGTCCAGTACGAGGAAAGGCACTTAGTGGGGCTACATTAATCAAGATTTGTACAGTCCTGCATGATTAGGATGTGTTGCTCACATCAATTGCAGTAAGAAAAAAGCACTTGTTTGCCCCTCAATACAGACATCACGTTTGCAATACAGTAGAAAATATGTTTGAAACTTTGGGTCGGAGATATATATTTTACTTACTGCAAAAGCTGTTATGTTGATAATACGGATTTTTACTTGTAAAACTTACGGGGAGTTTCAGATTTTATCAGTAACAGTTGGTGACTGTTGGTTTTGGGAATAAAGCAACAAGTATTGCTTGATCATTTTTCTTGCTAGCAACGAGTGCGTCCCTAAAGGTTAGTTTTGGTGTAGCTACATTTGCTTAGGTAAAGGTATAATAGGTTAGGTTAGGTTAGGTTATATTACATCTGTATGTCATTACCAAGTCTCATGAGGTAGGCTATATTTAGTTGGTAAATGGTAGGTTTTACCAATATAAGGGCGATTCAAGTTATATATAAATATAGCAAAATTCATTATATTGTGAATAAATACTCAACGAATATACGATGGTGATTCTATAATTTCCAAAAGTGGTGAAAATATCCATGATTTTAGAAAGGTGGTTCTATCTATGATTGTGGACTGGTGATTCTATCTATAATTGTAGGATGGTGGTTCTATCTATGATTGTGGAGTAGTGATTCTATCTATGATTTTGGAGTGGTGATTCTATCTATAATTGTAGGATGGTGGTTCTATCTATGATTGTGGATTGGTGATTCTATCTATTATTTTGGAGTGGTGGTTCTGTTAATGATTGTGGATGCTGATTATATCTATGATTGTGGGTGGTGATTCTATTTATGATTGCAGAATGGTGACTTATTATATGACTCTAGAATGTTGATTCAAACTATGATTGTGGAGTGATGATTCTATATATATATATATATATATATGATATATCTAATATGTCTTCTGGTGATTCTACCTATGATTATACAGTAGTGATTTTATCAATGTTTGTGGAACGGTGTACTCGCTATGATTTGCAATGGTGATTGTCTCTACGATTATGGAATAGAGATTCTACCTATGATTATGCAATGGTGATTCAATCTATGTTTGTGGAATGGTGTTTTCTCTATGATTTTGGAATGGTTATTGTTTCTATGTTTGTGGAATGGTGGTTCTATATATAGCACTGGATTTGTGCTACATTAAACGGGAATCAATGAACGGATAAAAATTAATTAATCTATCTGTGGTAAATTATTTTCGATTAATGTGCGGTTGGAAAGCGATGTAGAAATTAGAGTTTCCAAACACAGGTGAGTGGGCAGCGCTAATAACGTTGTATTGAGAGAAGCAAGACGTTAAATTGGATGAGTACAAAGTTTGGTCAGCTAATGGCAAGGCAAGGTTTGTTGTTATAAAGTCTGCTGGTGAATATGCAGTGGGCGTGTTTCAAAGAGAATTCAAAGAGAACAGTTTCTGAGAGTTTAGCTGTTCCGAACAAGCTGCAACTCTTTTTACCAACTTGTGCGTTTCATCTTTGATGTATTCGATTAGATAGATTTCATTTAATAAGTAACGGTCAACGTTGTAACAATGGTAACCCCCAGCCCTGAACCTCATAAAATATAACCTGATTTTCTGAAAAATTATGGAAAGTTTGTTCTAAAACTCCAAAACTCTTTACTGTACACCAAACACCGAAAACCAAACACAGTAAAACCTCATTCTAAACGACCATATTAAACCATACACCTCCGCTTAGAACGGACTGTTTAGCAGGTAAATTACCCATTCGTTTAGCCACGTAATAAAGTCCACGCATGGCACGTTTACTTATACCTTCCAACAAGTGGCATACCCCCTCCCCCTAATAACGATTAACAGAACTGTAAATAGAGTAAAAATATTATTTATAATTGTAATACTAAATTACCTAGTGTTTACCACGCTTCGCGCTGTCGTACCCAAAGGATCACTTCCCTGGTACGGTACATTTAATTATTATAACGTCAAAACGCACTCAATCTCAAGACGTCCTAACTAGAGGGTTTTTTTTAAAACTAGCACTTCCATTGAAATTTACCTAACAATACGAGCATCATTGTCCTAGTTGTATTCACTGTGAGTAAAGCTTACTTGGTTTAAATTTGTTTATTTATTTTTATTAACGTTCTCAACTTTTGCCTCCTTTTTTTTGCACGTTAAGCACAATAAAACAAGTATAAAAAAATATTTATGTAAATTCCTACTGAGGTCAACAAAGAAAAATTGTATCATTGTTGTCTTATTTCCAGTTTGTTTCTATGTTATATTTTTTACATTCATGTTTAACCTTAAAGTACTATTTATGGTATAATGTATTAACCATGGAAACAGTTTAAGGCAATATAAATAATATACGTCTCTGAGAAAATCATTTATAGGTATTGGAAACTTGGCGCAGTGCCAAAGTTAGACTTCGAACATGAAGATTCTCAGTTCGAATACTGACAGTCTCCCAAATTTTTCAATGTTATTATTGAATAAATATTTGAAAAGATCTAACATTAATTGTCATCCCCTATAGATTTAAAAAAATGTATTTGAGCTTGATTGGATGAATAAAAATGTATTTTATTAACGACTGACAATTTGTACAAGATATAATTTATATCAGGAGAGTGTGAGGTAATAAAAGGAACTTAATAATAACATTTGACTTTAAACGCTCTTTTATTAACACGGAACACCTCAGCCCCAACTATTGCGTTAAAATGAGGTTCTACTTTACTTTTGACGACAATTATTTCTTTAAGCCATTATTTATTTCAGTTATGGGTAGTAAATAAGAAGAACACTTCTTCTTTTTATTTGGTTATAATTGCAACTTGAAGCAACTGCGGCGTAAATGTTTATATTAAATAAAAACAACCTCTCACCACAAATTCAACAATTTTTATTTTAACCTAATGTACATTTCGATTGCAAAGTAATCATCTTCAGATTAATCGAAATGTACATTAGGTTAAAATAAAAATTGTTGAATATGTGGTGAGAGGTTGTTTTTATTTAATATAAATACACCAATGTTGGTGTAAATCTTAAAAGCAGTTTTAGATGTTTAAAGATTTTCAAAAAAATCTTAATGGTCAGAAAATTTTCACAGCCCATTGGATTGCTTAGGTTAAAAACCCCTATATACGAATTTTATTGAAAATCTGTAGAGTAGTTTCAGAGAAAATATTTATCCATACACAATTAGTATTCGTTTAAGAATATTGGATGTTTTATCGGAAGTAAAGAAAAACCTAGACAAGAAACACACACTCACACACCAACTAGACTAGAGTTTACCACACCAATTGGTAGAGCTTGGGGTACATGGATTTGTTGTGTTTTATATGTAACTTTCTACGTTGATCATGTAACACTTAAACATGTTTTTTCATTGCTATTATACAGAATATATATATATATATATATATATATATATTTATATATATATATATATATATATATATATATATATATATATATCGCAATATGAATTCTTGTGTATTAATAAAGAACTAAGTCAAAATACAAATACAAGAATTAAAATTGAATTTACAATTATAAATTGATGTTTAATTGTAAATTCAATTATAATTCTTGTATTTGTATTTTGACTTAGTTCTTTATATATATATATATATATATATATATATATATATATATATATATATATATATATTTACACTATATATTCCGAGTAGTATAAAAGTATGAATACGTGGGACTAACGTTTTAAACTCTACACCCAAGAAAAAGACTCACTAACACTTCTTAGAGACCTGCACTTTGTCATCACTAACACAATTTTTACGCTAAACCAAAACACCCCATTAAACAAGTCTTATAAAAAGTATTGAAATACAAATAGTTGCAATACATATTTTCTGTATTTAAAAACATAAATAATAATATGTGTATTACTAAATGGAAAATTCGTTGTACCTACTCAGTATATTTGAACAGATTCTCAAACCACTCGCTTTGACAGGTCTGACGTTGAGCTATCCTGGAACGGTAAATAGGACGGATTATCATGGAACTCTACGAATCTCTTGCAAAGTTCAGTTCCTCAAATATTTTATGCACTGAGATTTTGATTTATAGACATTGTATTTCTGTTCAATTGTTTTATATTTAACTCACTGAATGTATACTTCAAATCAGATTTAATTGCTCTCCGAAGGTTTTGTATTCTGATTTTAGTTATTCAATTTTAAGCCCAAGATTTATAGTAAAAATAACCTGTAACAACGCCTAACCATGGGAATTTAATATAAGAGCAAATGAGGAACTGAAAGCAACAGAAATATTTTTAAGAAAACGGACGGCTGTAAAGTCTAGACTAGAAATAATAAAAGCTACAGAATTATGGGAACCATGAAATACACGCACACCATAGTGAACGGCAGCAACTCACTAAAATGCCAGTAAAATAAATTGGTATTGGGGGGGGGCAGGAAAATTTACACACTTCGCAAATTGTGAACATTTGTATCGCTAGAAATTTATTTTGGCACTTAGAATTAGACAATAAATTGCAAGTTAGTGTTTGTTGTTTAAAACTATCTTTACTCACAAGCTATGCTCAAATTATCTTCTAGATAATACATTAAATTAGAGGCTGGTTGTGTATTTTTTTAAATCAAAATATTTTAACTTTTGGTATATTTTACAAATGTTTCAATATAAACAAGAAATATAATTTTCTAGAAACTCGATTCCTGCTAAATCAACAGTGAAAAATTGTACTTTTTTAATGTTATAATAAGAATATTAAGTGGCAAAATAGAAAGCGTATTTCTTTACATTATGCCTTTTTTTTCTATGTATGGTGTTGGACTATTATTTTTGTTTGTTACTATTTATATGTTTTCTTCATCGCTTGTATTGTGTTGTAGATTCTTCCCCCTTTGCTTATGCAGTGTGCGTTTGTGAAGCAATGCTTGGTAACGTTAATCCAGCTCGTTTGTTTATTTTATTCTTTTCAATAGTTTTTAATTCTAAAGCAGTATTTATGATATTGTGTGGTAACAATTTTAGGTAATGGAATGGGGTTTCCCCGATAACTATATGGTGGGGTAGAACAAAACATATAAGTTACGTCTTTGAGACGTAAATTTCTAGCTATGGGGACAGTTAGCTTAGTACCAAAGCACACTAGACTTCGAACACGAAAATACTCAGTTCGAATCCTATCTAAACCCCGAAATTTTATAATTTATTAATTGAATACATATTTGTAAAAACTGTTTTAAAATTAAGTGTGATCCACTACTTGGTTAAAAAATATGTATTTGAACAAAAAAAAAATTTTATTACCGATTCAAAATTTATATAGCTTGTATATATATATATATATATATATATATATATATATATATATATATATATATATATGACGAATAGTTTCTATCTGGAGTACATCCGTTCATTCTGCAAACCATAAATTCGTAGTTCCGACGTTTCGCTAGAATCTCATCCGGCATTGACGAGGTGAACCTAACAACAGTAGAGTGAAAAGCGATAATAACTCGGCTCCTATATATAGAGGAATGAAGCCACGCACATTGACGTCAATCCACACAATGACGTCAATCCACACACACCTGATCCAAACAATTACTCACATTCCTTTGCCTTTTTTCACCTTTCTGCCGATAAAATCTATCGATGACACACTTCCATCATCGCGTTTGTTAGGACACTCTCACTACTCTATTTCGATAGCCTCACGAATAATTGTAATTGTTAACAAGCAGAAAACGTCGGCTCTGTACAGGCACCACTGCGATACAGGGCATACCATTGATTTCCAATCTTGCCGACAGATTGCTCGAGTGGAAAACTACAGGACTAGAATTATTCGTGAGGCTATCGAAATAGAGGAGCGAGAGAGTCTTAACAAACGCGATTATACTTTGAATTTGCCGGCAGTCTGGAAGTGTGTCATCGATAGATTTTATCGGCAAAAAGGTGAACAAAGGCAAAGGAATGTGAGTATTTGTTTGGATCGGGTGTGTGTGGATTAACGCCAATGTGTGAATTGACGTCAATGGGCGTGGCTTCATTTCGCTCTATATAGGAGCCGAGTTATCTGCGCTCTTCAGTCGCTCTTCTACTGTTGTTGGGTTCACCTCGTCCATCCTGGATGAGATTCTATCGAAACGTCGGAACTGCGCATTTATGGACTGCAGAATGAACGGATGTACCCCAAATAGTAACTATTATCATATTTTTCCATCCGTGAAGGAATACGTATCAGCATATATATTTATATATATATATATATATATATATATATATATATATATATATATATATATATATATATTATATCAGAAGAGTAAGACCTAATAGAAGGAATTTAAAAAAAATATATTTGCTTTCAAATCTATTGATTTGTTTGTAAAGCGAACAGAGTATTCAGGGAAAGCCGTTTTAATTAGTACATTTTCTCGACAATAACTAACCTGCACTGATGAAACCTTCCTAGAACAAATACCAGTGACGTCCTGTTTAAGATAGAATAAGCTCCCATCTAGAGCATCTTTTCAAAGCAGACGTAATCTCATACACGCTGTACACGCTACTGTAACACGAGATCTCATGCATTCAAACGTCAATTCCATACTACCAACCCCTGTGATACAAAGAGACGCGCTGATAAGGTGTTTTAAGCGCATTGTGTTGTGGCGCATAATTCATGTGCGGTATACTGTAAAATTACGTCTTAAGTAAAGCGATCTCGAAACAAACGAAATCATGTTGTAAACAACAGTTTCAGTTTAAACTCGTCTAAACCAGGAAACGCGTTAAAAACAAAACGGAATAATATATAGCATATATGTTGAACACAGCTCCTACCCACAGTAAAATCTCTGGGACTTGCAAAGTGGCCTAATTTTTCAGACAAGGTCGGAAACTGGTACTACATGTTGGAGTCAAGTGCCTGAGGAGAAATATACCAGTCTATGTGGCCGGTAGGAAAATACTTTCAATGTTTGGAAACAAATATTCGTATCTTTGTGAGTGCACCTTTTCAACAATAAAATTTATAAAATCAACTCACAGAGAACCATCTTCGAGATCTGCTAAGGATTGCAACCACTCCAATTCAGATTGATTTTAATGAACCATTGGACGATTGTCCCTGTCCATAATGATCTCATTAAGTAAAGTAGGTACATATAGATGATTTGAAATTTAAACAATTTACAGTTTTTTTAACCAATACTTGCAAAATCTTTCTCAGCACCTACTATAGGGATTTTCCATAAAATTTGATATATAGAGGGTTTTAACTTCACTCTTCTAATTAGCTAAGTGAAAAAGTTCTGAAAAATCATCAATTATTTTTCGAAAATCTTTAAACGTCTAATGCCAATATAAGGGGTTTCGACAAAATCATTATTTTGGGGGTTAACCTTAGTAATCCAATAGGCTGACACTTTTTAAGAAAAATCCTAATCGTCATATTTTCGAAAATTTTTAAGAAATTGATATTACCAGAATTACATTGGACTGAAGCAAGAATAAACTTGGATGTACTATGAATACTTCAATGCATAGTTAGACCAGCATTTGTCATGGCAGGCCTTAAGTCACTGTTGCAAACTTTTAATTATGTTGGTATCGACTTAAAAACCTTCGTGAAGTGCATATTGTGCTATATGTGTTAAAAGATGGTTAAGGAAAGGAGTAGCTTAAAAAGTCGCTTACCAAATCATCCACGTTATACGTGAAACATAATATTTAAAATGTCAGATTCAATTGGAGTATTATCCAATCGTAGATAGGTTATTCTTGATATTAATTTTAAGACATAAGTGTTCGGGAAACATTTTACAATTTTGTGTATATATATATATATATATATATATATATATATATATATATATATATATATATATATAACCAAACAAGTAAGATATACAGAGAGGATCGCATCTTATACTCTACAATTTATTATAGTGAAACTTGAAGAACCTCCGCCGTCTCGCGAAATCTCTTCTCATTAATATTGCCTAAATCTTGAGCTATTGTGTTGAATTTCTGAATTTGACAGTCTTTCTTAACAATGAATCACAGGACTCATTATGAATGGATTTTCTAGCAAAAAAGAACAATTAATTTTGAGTATACATGCCTTAAAGTTTAACTATGAAACTCAACTCAGAATAAAAGCAAATAATATAAACGAAATGTTTTTTAAAGCCAATACCTAATGTCAACAAATATAAATTTTATCCTACTTTCTTTTTATTAAATAATTACAATTAATATAAATCAAGTAACATAATCAATGCGTTAAAGCAGCTGTTTTACCACACCACTTATAACATAAAATCAGCTGTTTTATGAAATCATATGTTATCACTTATTATAAGCCAAATGATATAAAATAACTATATTGCATACCTTACTCCTTTTGTGTAAAATTTTTCTCCTATATAAAACTAAAATAATTTCATTAAAATTAAGTACTGAATTATTATTTTAGGAACGTTAATAATATCAATCGTCATTCACTATAAGTTTAAAAAAATGTATTTGAACTTAAATAGATGAACAAAAAGTATTTTATTACCAATTGAAAATTTGAACAATATATACATATATATATATATATATATAAGAGTAAATATGGGGAGAGTGTGAACTAATAAAGGGAATTGAATAACGCTTGGCAAAGATGAAAGTGCACAAAATAGTTGAACAATTGGTCATTATGTTTAGCCTCATCATGTTACAATTTAGCCTTCTGCGATAGCAAAATATGCCTACAAGCTTCTACTCTTATGTTTGTACCTAAGCGCGTATTCTAGTTTATTCACGCTATAAGACCCTTTTCTTATTATTGTAGTGTTTTCCTGTTTCATACTTAATTACATTTACGACTTCATTGAAAATTGTCGTATAAAAATTGAACATAACCTACAAAATTTTAACCTATAGTTAAAATATTTTAGGTTATGTTCAATTCTTTTAAATAAGTTTCAATTGTGTAGCATGACTAATGGTTATGAGATAATGTCATTGAAAGGCTTTTGTTATTAAAGGTATATAATTGTGAGTCGTAGCCTTATTTATTCAATACCTTAACCTTCAATCACAATTCAGCTCGAATATTGTTTATAATAATTTATGTTTAATAATTTTAGTAATTTTGCTAAAACACTATAGGCAACTAATAATGAGGATTAATAATTTTAATGTTTGCAATTTTTTTGCCCTTTTTAATGAGTATGTATTTGTTATTTAGTAATATTTGGTAAGTATATTATACTTTGTATAAAATAATTAATGTAAAATCCTATTTATTCAACTCAATAATTTGTAATAACTTACTGGTTACAAATACAGTTATTTCAACATAGGCTAGTATGCAGTTTACAATAAAGCAATTCATTTCATTTGAAGAATTAGGCATTTTAGTATAGGATGTAGATGGAATCTACCAGAAACGCGTCAAGTAGAAATATGAATATTAAGGCATCGGAATAGCCTGAAACGGGCCCGTGAATATTATGATGAAAGGTCTATGAATAAGAGACAATACTGCTAGGAATAAAGAATAATTTGATCTTTCTGTACTTAACACTGAAGATGAAAACACATAGTTTTCGAAACGTCACATCAAGATTCATAATAAACTTGACTCTTCCGTCTTTTTGTATTATCGTATATTTCTGCGAGTTTAAACACGCAATGCCATATTTTATTTAACGAAAATATATCTATTAAGGAACAAAATTAACTTAAATCTATCTCTACTCAAAAAATAGTATAAATCCGGTGAGGCTTGATTTAAGCGAAAGCTCCCAGCAGCTTGATTTAGTGAAATGTAATAATGGAAGCTTAACTTGGCAGCATATAATTAACGCTAAAGATTACGGAGCCCGAAGAATTATGTCACAATAATTTATCCGCTTGAGGGCGCTACGTAACTTAACCTCAAACTGTCAGTTACGTGTAACGCGTAGTTAGCAAGATATGTCACACATTACGTTAGGCTAAGCACATATAAAATATTTCCCCATTCAGTCTTTACACTTCTTATAGCTCTTAAAATATTGAGTCTCAAAAATAAAGATAAAATAATGTGTAGATATTTTTATTGTGCATTTTTTAAATGTAATCCTTTATATTATTGTATAAGGATTATAAAAAAATATATTATGTCAATTTTATAAACAACTGTGTCTGTAGAAGAAAGATTGTTGACGTTTTTAGCCACCTCATTCGTAGGCAACGAACAAGCAAGTTGTATAACATCTATGTCGTACTTTTTATTAAATAAACACATTTTATGAATATTGTAATAGATTTCTCTGATGATTATTGATTAGCAATAAATACATAAATATATATATATATATATATATATATATATATATACGATGTAACTAAAATATGTATTTCTGTTTAAGGGATTTTATTTGTTTAATAAAAGAATGCCACAGCTGTTATCCAACTTGGGTTTCCCGTTTCCCCTAAAAATGGCTGCTTTCCAACCAAAATTTATATTAATCTAATAATAATTTATTATGGTTGAACATGGTTTTGTGCTATTTATTACCATATTTTGTTCCAAAATAATCAAAAGATTCTTAAAAAAATTGATAAGATCTTAACGATAAGAATTAAAACAGTAACATTGAATTTAATATCAAGAATCAATTGTTAAAAATAATGAGAAAACTTACTCATTTAGAAATGACCATAAATTACCAAATTATCAGGATCTGATCCAAAAATATATTCCAGACAGTTCTGCTCACCTAAAAGAAAAAGAATTAATAAGAATACAAACGTAAAAAACAAATATGGAGGTATATTTATATATTTAAATTGTATAATTTCAATGAATATGTTTTTATAAGGACTCTTATAAATGTAAAAGTTTTCCAAAAAAACCTAATATTTATCGACAGTTAAAAACTAATCTGTGATCATCGTTTGTTTGGAACATCTACCATCATACGATCTGTAAATCTTTCCTTGCTAATTAAGGTAAATTTGTGATAGTCTTTCTTCTAATGCGGATTTCATTAAAGAGAAAAATTAGAGCAAACACATTAATGCTTATGTTTAAGGTCTATGGCTTATGAAAGTATTCTGATTGAAATTTTCTAGTTGCATTTCTACATGTATGAAATATGTATGAAATTTAATAGAGCAAGTACAAGTTGTTGACATGACAGGTAAGATAAGAGACTCAACAACCGGTGCTGACACCTCTGATTTGCATTATTCATGGAAGGTTAGTCGGTTAAAAGAACACTGAGTCCATTTGATCGCAAGAATATTTGACTGAACAGACAGCGCAAGACCAAAAATCTTTTATTGTTTTACATATTTCTGTAGATGACTCAGAAAGAGTAAACTATCAAGGAACTGGAACCGAGTGAGGAACAGCGGGTGGTTGATGTGCTGCAGTTTTGAATGGGTGGCCAAATTTGTAGCTCCTCTGGCGGTGTATGACACTTTGCCGATGAATATTAATGTAGGCATCACGTAACTAAATATGTTTCAGTACTTGAATATAGATTAGTTGGCGATAGTGTCAATGTAAGTATAGGTAATTTGGTGATGTTCTCAAAATAAATAAAATAACTAGTTTATACTAGTTATTCAATTATTAACTATCTAATTGTTACAACATATGACAAAACTCGCATGCATAAGAAATGGAAAACAAATCACGAACTACAAAATGTTTTCCAATAATTGCAAGACGTAAGCAAAACCTTGATATTGCTCCACTTCCCAAGCGTTTTATAATCGTCACCCAACGAACCTAATAATAAAAGTATAAAGAAAAAATAAAGCAGACTTCTGAGAATAATGTTATATAAATAACAAAAATTCACTGTTATATACCTTTTAAAATAAATATTCTAAAAGAAGACTATTGGAGAACACGTGTGTAAACGAAATAATGTTCCTCTGCACTGAAGTTATTCTCCTTCTCCTATAAACTCAAAGGATTGTTGTAAACAAAGTTATGGAGTGAGAGATAACGTCTCACGTTCTCTCGTTAAAAAATGTGAAACTGTTATGATACCAAGTAATTTGGCTGTAGGCTGACACATGAAATATCACCAACTTACCTTACATTACCCTATATCTCAGACATGCTGAAAAACCGATGTACCATGCGTTGAATAAACAAGGCTAACATACATAACCTTGTTTAATCTATACTAAATAATGAGGTAAATACGGTTTCATTTTGTAAAAGAAATATGTAACAACTGAAGATACCATTCCCATCGAAACGCGTTTGAGTCTATAAAGGTTTTATATGTGAGTCAGTGTAGGTTATTGATTATATGAATATTATTGTTTTATAAGAGTATGCATTCTTATTAGGATGCATATATTCTTATTTAAATGAGAACAATAATTTTGCTACGGAACTCATCTTTTTATTGAACAATAAGATCCTGTATTGTGAGATCAGTAGAATAGAGGAATTGGTGTCTGTCAAACAAGAAGTTTAATACAATAGCTCAGAACGTATATGCATTAATCAAAGGGATCTTGACAGATGAGAAGGGAGGTTTAAGTTGCGACATAATAAATTGTAGTTGATAAGAACTGATCCCCGAAGTGTAGTTTAGTCGAATGAGAGCAGGTGTTGGGTCCGTAAAGTTGGCAAAACTGATATCACATTGCACTGTTTGGATGTTTTATTGTATCTGCATGCGTGACAAATGTTTTATCAGCTTTGGTAAATTTCAAGATTTTCCAATGAATCCTAAGGGTTAGTTAATCTAAACTAAAAGTTCGTACTCATCTGTTTATTTCGAACGTTTACTATCATACTCTCGGTAAATCTGAGGTTCTATACAAGAGACTCTTTGAATGGCGACAATTGGATATAATATAACCTAACCTAACCTTGTTTGAACACCAAATAAAAATGAAAAAACTGATTTATTTTGTGACAAATAAGGTCTTGATTGTACTTCAAATACATTATTACGAAACACTCATTACTTTATTCCTGAAACCAGCATTTACCATCCATAAAGGATACTAGGCCTATAGCTTACATTATTGTAATTTTCATTCCTGATGATGTTGGTATTGTTTACCAACGAAAAGTTTTGAATATAAATTATTAAATATTCTTGTATTTGAATAACCTATGTTGTTTTTAATATATATATATATAGTACCAATTTTCAATCGTTAATAAAATACTTTTTATCTATCCACTCAAGTTCAAATACGTTACTTTTAACCCATAGTGGTTCACAATGATTGATGTTATTACTGTTTTTTTTCAAATATTTATATCATTAATACTAAATCATATTACATAAATACTTAATTATTTTTCAATCAATAAATTATACAAAATTGGGGGTATAGATAGTATTCGAACTGAGTACCTTCATGCCCGAAGTCTAGCGTTTAGGCATTGAGCCAACTTCCTATAGCTAGAAACGTACTTCTCAAAGATATAATGAATATTTCTTCTGCCCTATCTGGTTGTCGTCAAAACCTCCACTGTACAACTTTAAATTGTTGCCATGGTAGCATACAATATCATAAATAATGCACAAGGATTAAAAGTAAATTAAAAGAATAAAATAAACAAACAAACTGGATAGACGGTATCGAACCTAGCTTCACAAACGACAATATGAAAGGAAGGTGAAAGAAACTACCACACAATGCAAGCGACGAATTAAAAGCGTATAAATGGTACCAAACAAAAAAGTCAATTTCTACTTAAATCAACATGGAAAAACTTTAATTTAGTTTTTTTCATTGTATAATTACAGTGAATGTAAACATGTAGATACATATGTCAGAATAACAATATTAGGGACAAAACAGAAAGTCAATTTCCTTGCAATTTTTCATTTTATTTTTTATGTATGGCGATAGACTATACATTATTATTTTTGTTATCATTGAAACCCTTTCTTTTGTTATTAATACCCTCTTGCATTGTGATGTAGTTTCTTCTAGGTTTTTTTTCACAATGTCCGTTTGTGAAGCAAGGTTTAATAACGTTAATCCAGTTTGTTTATTTCCTTCCTTTCATTCATTTTTATTTTTCTTAGAGCCTTGTTTTATGATATTCTGTAGTAACAATGGCAACAATTTAGGATTATACAATAGCGGCTTTCCATATAGATGTTTGAGAAGTTCATTTCTAAGAATGAACATTTGACTTGGAGCCAAAAAAAAACTCTAAACTTTGATCATGAAGATACTGAGATCGAATCCGACCTAAAACCTCCTAAATTTTTATAATTTATTTACTGAATAAATATTTGAAAAACTGTATTGACATCAATTCTGATCCATTACAGCCTAAAAAAGTTAAATTGAACTTAATTGGATTAACAAGGTCGTATTTTGTTAACGATTGAAAATGTGTAGTCGATATATGAGGAGAATGTGAAGTAGCAGAAGAAATTTTAATAATAAAAAAACCTAAAACTTGTGTTTGTTGAAGTAGGAATTTACAAAAAAAATGTACATTACTTGTTTATAAAATCTTCATATTGACCAAATAATCCTAAGTTATATATCCTAAGATTTATTATTAAAACTGTAGATTCACTGATATACTCGCTTCTACTATAGCATATACAGTATACAATTTTCCGGCTGCATGCGCACGCGCCTGGACGCGCTAACATACACACTTATTAAAACGGAATAATTTTTAAATCGATAAATCTTGAGACATTTGTTGAAAATTATTAACATCTTGACCAAAACTTGACTAATATTTGTCAAGACGAAAATGTTCAGGTATGAGGAGCTGATTTTATTCCAACTTATACAACACAGCCACATAAAAGAAACGCTGAATTTCATTTCCGGTCGAACCGTAGCTTTTAATGTTAGGCAGGTACAATAGAGGGATACGACAAACTCACACAGGCGGATGTCAAAATCAGCAGGTAATTAGATTGACAGGCAGGTCAGACCACAAGTTTATAGTAAAACTATTAATATAGTTTTTACAAGGTTCTTCTTAATTAAACTGAAATTTCGTTCTTTAAACATAAATTAATAATTTCAAACTTTATATTGCTATATAAAATTAGGTATCCAATTCAAATGATTTATTTTTGTTAGCATAAAGAATGTTTTCAAAATTAGATGTTAAAATAAAATTACCTTAAATTATATAAATAAAATATTTGCCCAACATAAATAAATTTAAATGAGCAAAGTATACAATTACTGTCAAAATCTATTCCTAGTTTAATCAGGTATGACCCAGTAAACGCAAAACCTGTATGCTGACGGAATATAATAAATCTTGTATAAAATAGAAGTAATTTTAACTGGAGTCAATTTGTACGCTTTAAACTTAAATTTAAATCCTTGTATGTTTTTTGTAATAGAACTGATCTACGTGATTTCTGTTTTGAATATTCTGAAAATTACTTTACATATTTTAAATTACACTAACGAGGAATTTATTAAAAAAAAATATTTTTCTAGAAGCCATCATCTCGCCATTTAGTTGGCTCGTTTTTCTTCCGACATGCTCCAATTAAACTGAAATGATGAATTGGTCACTCAACCGTTATAGCCTCTAGCTATATGCTTCTTGATAGGAACAAATATCTACCATTGGCAAAACAAAGGCTACCTACTTGCTATCTAGACGGAGAAATATTCCTGATAAGACGAGGTTCAGTGCAAAAAGGGAAATCGATCCTCTTATTAACGAAAAGCTTTATAAACACAAAGAATTTTATATTTTTAAATTATTTTAAATATTAGTCTTACCTCTGGAAATTACTAATTTTATAAATAGAAGAATGCGGAATTGAAATGATATTGAATCACCTTAGAACTTATGCATATATATATATATATATATATATATATATATATATATATTATATAATTATCTTAATTATATATTTATTACTATTAATAATTTAGAACTATTAATTACGTGCTATCTTTTTCAAGCTTTTTTGGAAGACGAAGTCACTAAATAAGCTTGAAAGTGAGATTTCGTAATGAATAACATGAACCAAATATTTATTTTTAGACAGTTTTATCAACCTTCCTTAGCTTACAGTCAGCTTTTTGAGATCTCAAGATGGAATAAACAGATTGTCTGTTATTTTTTATAAAGCTTCGGTACGTGGTTTATCAGTTTATATTTAGGGGCTGCCTCAAGCTCCCGCTACTTGTACTGAATAATAATGTCCAGGGATTAACCGTGGGGAGTTCGCATTTCCATGATTGTTTGAATTTTAAAAATATGTACAACAGTTTAAAATATTTATCGCATATACTATAGGATATGGTAATAACATAAAGTAACTAATTTGATAATTGTTTAAAATTATCACAGTTTCAATCACAAATCTCAAATCACAGTTTGTGTGGCGTGTATTGGTAGTCTTAGGTCCTAGGTCTTAGAAATCATAATTTAAAGAAATAAATAAAAGTGTATTATATTAGCCATACAACACACATACGTATTGGATAGATATAATTGTTGGCTTACAAAAATTATTACCTTTAAAACGTACATTAGACATCACTACATGTAATAATTGGAAATAAATGTTGTCTGTTATAATAAAAATCGTTACAATGATAAACGTTATCTTGAAAAACCAAACAAACATTTTGGATTTTACCAAATATTGTATTCGTTTCACCCCCAACATTTCAATGAAAAACATTCAAGATAATCTCTGGCTTTATTCGCTTTCTTAGGTCAAAAAACATAAGGAACCAGTTTTTAAGTTCCTTACTTAGTTTAAGGTATCCCAGCTAGAGCCCAAACAATTTTAATAAGAGGTTTTTTCGTGTGAGGAGTTTCAAACCGGGCAAAAATGTTATTACCAGCAACTAAATAACGCCCCATTACCGGACATAATATTATGTTCCTTTTTTTCTAATTGTTCAATGTTAATTCACTTCCCGAATTATTTCTTCGTGAATCACCATCTATGTATTTGTATTCTAGAATATATAATTATATATATATAATACACAAATGTGTGTGTGTGTGTGTTTGTGTGTGTGTGTGTGTGTGTGTGTGTGTGTGTGTGTGTGTGTGTGTGTGTGTGTGTGTGTGTGTGTGTGTGTGTGTGTGTGTGTGTGTGTGTCCTATGCTAACTCACTGGACTTTATTTTAAAAAACCCAACTCGAGGAGATTCAACCCTTTGGGTACTGTTTCCCAGGGAATGAATTCTTTCTAGGTCTCTCAGCTTAATGACCAGGGTGTCGAAGTGTGTAAGAAAAATGTTTATTAAATAAATTTCAACTCAATTTGGCAAGTTAGTAAAAACACAGTTTTTTATTTTATTTCAATTTTAGCTTTAGCACAAATTTATCAACTCTATACAATTTAACCTCTTACCAAAATACTTCCCACATTTTGCGTAGCCTCTAAAGCACAATAAAACTTTAATAAATTAACTTAGTATTTATTTCTTAATAACTTTGCCCTAAGTTAGTTATTTGAAATTTGTAATATCTTTTAACCCTTAGATCACATTGTTTCCTAATGTAACCCTTTGAAAAATGTACTTGATTCTAGCATACATTTATATCCTAAAACTTAGGCTTTACAGGTATATTTAAATTATATAAAAATACAAAAAATATCCCTAAAAGAAGAAACATATTAACATTTATAATTTCATAGGAAAAATCACATATGTTAGTATATCACATTTTAACAGAATGTTTCACCTATTCAAAATGAAAATTTATACCCCATCTTTTTTCTCATAATAATATTCATAATTTATACAAAATCTATGTGTGTCTGTGTGTGTGTTTGTGTGTGTGTGTGTGTGTGTGTGTGTGTGTTTGTGTATGTGTGTGTGTGTGTGTGTGTCAGTGTGTGTGTGTGTGTGTATCTGTGTGAGTGTGTGTGTGTGTGTGTTTGAGTGTGTGTGTGATATAAATAACTGAAATTAAAAATAATATAAAAATGTAAATGGTTAGATTTTACTTTTTATGGAATAAAAACATCTCTCTGGTTTGTACGAGTGTTACTGATTTCATCGTTTACGTTGTCCACCTTTGCAAACTATTGGAATTGAAAAAAAACATTAAAATTTTCGCGGTTGCGAATTGAACAGGAAATCCTTGCCCCATAAATTGCGGCTCTGTATCCAGAATCTTGTAATACAGATGCAGTGGCTCACATTATTTATGCGGACGTGCACTACATTATGCCGGTACGTGTTTAAGCATAACAGTTGCTCCACCCTTCAGGCAATATATAAACTTCCCCATGCTGACAATTGTAATTTGTTATTTAGAAGTTTTAAACGGTAAAACTTTATTTCATGTTATTTATAAATTGTATAATTTTATAATTTTTAAATTGATTCACTATTTTCGAGATCTTAATTAAAATAATTCTTGCAAAAATTAATCAGTAAATTTATTATGAAAGATTATTTAGAATTCACTTAAAGATTGTTAATAACATGATTATCAGATGGCTTGCA
The DNA here is from genome assembly GCA_036971475.1 of Prosapia bicincta. Lineage (NCBI taxonomy): Eukaryota > Metazoa > Arthropoda > Insecta > Hemiptera > Cercopidae > Prosapia > Prosapia bicincta. The sequence goes on from JBAIZL010000005.1 coordinate 216,232,843, forward strand.
ACTAAAATAACAATAGAGATCGTTGTGTATTTTGTGTGCAATATTATTGTAGCATGCATTTAGAAATATGTCAAAAGTGGAGGTTTACGTAAAGTGGAGGTAATAATAAAACTACCTTTCTTTCAACTTGTACATTTTAATATAAAAACGTCACTCTGTTTAAGTGAATTGATGTGATTTCGCCTGAATTATTACTATAATTAGTTACAGTAGAAACCCTTACTTAAGTGATAATGCTATACGCGACGCGAGACACGGTTGCATTGAAATCCCGTGTGTTATTTCAGAAAGGACGCGTTCAGCTCGCTGAAACTGTACAAAGGCAACATGAGTAAACATTTTTCATAATGCAACACAAGTACGTCATTAAAATATTTAGTGCATCCCACATTAATAGACATGATTTTCTGTTGTGTCTTTGATGTCACACAGCCTAGGCAGATCGCTCTCTAGTCTGCATTACGTTTTACCTTACAAATTTTAATTTAAAATTTTGCAAAACGTACTCTTGTAAAAGTAACTACAAACTTTAACATAAAATCAGCTGCTTTATGAAATCATGTTAGGACTTATTTTAACCACACGCGAAGAAATAACTACATTGCATATCTTGCCCTTTTTGTGAAATGTTTTTCTCCCATTTAAAACTCAAAGACATGATGTTGGAAAAACTGTTACTAATTGTCATCCACTACAAACAAAAAATAATATTCATCTGAACTTAAGTGGATGAATAAAAATATTTTATCAACTATTGAAAATTTTAACAAGATATATAAAGAGAGTGTGAAATAATAGAAGGAATTGAATAATATCCTAAAACTAAAACCTAAATCTGCTAACTGAATGAATAAACACTTCACTTACAACAGTTAATTTACAGAAAATATTTACTAATATTAGGATAAATTAAACTAATTGAAAATTAAACTAACAAAATAATTTTATTTTAAAAATGTATGTGGCGTAGGAAACCTATTATACATTCAATAATCTAGCCATCGTCCCCTAGCTCCACCTGTAAACTCGAAGATAATGACATCTATGCAAATTGGTCAACTCATCACCCTCAGAATATACTTGACTTTGATGGTACCTTTACAAAACCGACACAGTGGTGGATCCTAGTGTTTCTTCAACTACCCATGCTTTAACAAGCTTATGTGAAGGACAGTAACCATCACTCGCTCTTTACGAATCGAATGAAATGAAGACCTCCATGTCAGAAGAGTTATCGTGATTTCTATTGGTTTGACTCTATTCACAGCTTAATTCTTTGTTGTATTTCGTAAAATACAATTTTTTAAAATAAAATTATCAAAAATTTATAATGTAAATAGACGTTAAAATTCTATTCCTTTTGCATCAGTTTATAAAATCTTAACTTTCTGCAAAGAAAAATGTAATAACAGTTTCAGAGAAGTTAACCCTACACATATGTTAGTCTTTACAATACATAAGTGATTCAGTGGTAAACAAAACATTATATACAGACGTGAGCCTGTACAACATTAAAAAGTAAATATTCTTAGATTTTGACGCCCGGGGGCAAGTAAAAGGCGTGCGTAATACTCCTACAAGAATATAGCAAATTGTGCAAAAATCTCTCAAATAGATCTAGGGCTAAGTATCGAAAGTGTGCTTATTTCTTCTATTATTTCCCACTCTCCTTAAATATATATATATAGTTCAAATTTTTTATCGTTAATACAATACTTTTTGTTCGTCCACTTAAGTTCATATATATTTTTAAGTTGTGGAAGATGGTGCTCAGACAGTTTTTTCAAATATTATTTTTAATAATTTAATATATAAGAGAGTTTTATAAGAGAGAAAACCCTTTTACAATAAGGGTCAGCAATATAGTTATTTTGACCCAATTGTGTTAAAATTATTGATAACATATGATCCCATAAAACAGCTGATTCTATGCTATAGTTTATGCTATAGAACAGCTCTTTCAGAGCATAGGTGAAATTACTTTGTTTATATTAATAGCAATTATTCAACAAGAAGGAAAATATATATATTTTTTATATCCTAAAATGGAATTGATTGTAATTTTTTTTTTAAGTCTTTGACTTGATATTCAACTTGTTTATCATTTATTCGATTATTTTTTTTATGTTATTTGTTTCTTCATGATTTACAAACATATTTAATTAACAAATTATATATCAGATCATCTTTTGAAAATAAATTTTAATTTATTAAATTCAATTTCGATAAATTAGGATTTAATTAAGTTTCATTTAAATTGTTGTTTTTCTAGTATATAAACCAAGTTGTAGGTTTATAATAGTTGTCTTTGTAAACCAAGTTGACTTTTAAACAATATTAATTCAGAGATATTCTAATTTATCCTTTAGTTGATTTCCAGAAAACATTGGGGAGAATTGTGCTACTTAATATAAGATCACAAAGTAACTTTCTTATTAAAGCACACAAGACCTACTACTTATATCCAGACATGCTTGTTTCTGCACCACTCAATTGCCTTCCTCAGTAGGGTATTATTCATCCACTGTCAATGAATGCAATTCTGATTTCCATTGACGGTGAATGATTAATACTGAGAAAGGGAACTGAGTGTTGTCGAAATGAATTAGTGAGTTTCGGGTGTTTTTTTTAACATATTATAAATAGTTTATAATAAGCCACCGAAAAGGTGAAGAGCGACCTACCTCCTGAGGAAGAGATGAGACCCAGAGGTGACCGTTGTTGGTGACCCAGTGATGATATGTTGCAGAAATATACGAAGATTTTACGTTATCATATCATCAATCCAGTTATTTTTCCCATGAGGAACGTTCTTATTCGTTTTGGATTTATGTTCATCTAATATGAACTCTACATGCCTAAGGGTAAATTTATTAAAAAATTTTCTCGAACAAGTTAATTTGGGAAGTACCAAATTTTTGCTCAAGTATTCACATTAACCTATACATACTTAATTATACATAACACGTATTATATTTGTAAACGTAAAACCATGGTGAACACTTCTCTATAAAGAATTCAACTGCGTCATTGTGGCATTCTCTTCTCATTTTGCTTTCCTTAATTTATAAATTAGTTTATTCAATTATTCTTTAACATAAGTTCGAAACAGTTTAGGTCATTGTGTAAACGCATTTTCTGAATTCTTGGTTATAAGACAATTCAATAAACCAATGCTTTAACAAATCACATTTCAATGAGGAAGCCCTATTTTAGTACCATATTTCAGCGATAATGGAAATAATGGTCAATTTATTTTTCAAAATTTAAAACGCTACTAATTTTGATACTTTTTTAAAATAAATTACTGAAGAATAAGAGATTTCTATTTTCTGCACTTTTGAAAATAAATTTTAATTTAAATTAAATTCAATTTCGATAAATTAAGTGTTAATTAAGTTTCATTTAAATTGTTTGTCTTTCTAGTATATAAACCAAGTTGTAGGTTTATAATAGTTGTCTTTGTAAACCAAGTTGACATTTAAACAATATTAATTCAGAGATATACTAATTTATCCTTTAGTTGATTTCCAGAAAACATTGGGGAGAATTGTGCTACTTAATATAAGATCACAAAGTAACTTTCTTATTAAAGCACACAAGACCTACTACTTATATCCAGACATGCTTGTTTCTGCACCACTCAATTGCCTTCCTCAGTAGGGTATTATTCATCCACTGTCAATGTATGCAACTCTGATTTCCATTGACGTCGAATGATTATCACTGAGAAAGGCAAAATGAGTGTTGCAGAAATGAATTAGTGAGTTTCGGGTGTTTTTTAACAAACTTATAAATAGTTTATAATAAGCCACCGAAAAGGTGAAGAGCGACATACCGCCTGAGGAAGAGATTAGACCCAGAGGTGACAGTTGGTGGTGACCCAGTGATGATATATTGCAGAAATAGACAAAGATTTTACGTTATCATATCATCAATCCAGTTATTTTTCCCATGAGGAACGTTCTTACTCATTTATGATGCATGTTCATCTAATATGAACTCTACATGCCTAAGGGTAAATTTATTAAATAATTTTCTCGAACAAGTTAATTTGGGAAGTACCCAAATTTTGCTCAAATATTCACATTAACCTATACATACTTAATTATACATAACACGTATTATATTTGAAAAAGCGTAAAAGCATGGTGAACACTTCTATATAAAGAATTCAACTTCGTCATTGTGGCATTCTCTTCTCATTTTGCTTTCCTTAATTTATAAATTAGTTTATTCAATTACTCTTTAACATAACTGATGTTTCTAATTCCCTATATCTGATCTAAATGGGCTCATCTGAACTGACATTTTTAATGTCATATATGTGGTGTATAGTCTTATCTGAAGTAACGCTTTTAGTTTCTTTTATCTGATGTAAAAGGTCTTACGGAGATCCTCCGTCTTTGTTATCAGTTCGGTGGGGTTGGCTATCTGTCTAAACAGGAGGTTATCCGCTATAGCTCAGCATGTGCAGAACATTAATCTCTCGGGGAGGGGGAGGGGAAGTCTGGGTTGCAGAATAATAAATCTTAGGTGATAAGAATGTTCTCACCGTATGTCTTGCTACCGGACGCAGGTGTTGAAAGCTTCGCAAAAATGTATCACAATAATGTGTTCGTATTAAATAATATGAGATAGAAATAGCATTGCAAATACATTCCTCTTGAGGAAGAAATATTATGAATCTACTTCATCATGATAGAATACTTATTTACAATATTATTTCTTATAACTTGAGCAACCATTATACCTCTAAAAGCCGGCTCCAACACAGCTGAGTTACACTGTCTGTAACTGTAACTAACGAAGTGAAACTATTTGCACTATGCAGTTTCTGAAATGAATTGATAACTCATTTTGAGCGCTTTGGTGGCTTCAACCAACTAATTACCCTTGAAGATACCCCATATGAGCAATTAGGGAATCTAATAGTTATGTATTCCATAAAGAATTTATTTTAATGTGGGTTATATTTAGTCGCCTTTTTACAGATTTTTTTTGTGGATATCAGAAATAGGTTTTACAATGGCTAACAGCTATTATAAATCATTCATTTGGGAAATGTTTTTATTTTCCCAAATTTCATTATTTATTGATAAAATTATCCACTTAAACAACGCTCTACAGGCAATATACAGCAATACATTCTTTGAATATACTTACTATATTTTCGATATCTACTCGTTTTACATTTTTTTTCTTTTGCTGCATTTTAATTTTTTTGCAGTTAAAAATAATTATTTAAACTGAAACAAGTAGGAAACAAAACTTTTTAAAGACAATTCCTACTTAAGTCAACAAACAAAAATAATTATATTAGCTACTTTTTATTAAATAATTACAAGTAATATAAACAAAGTAACATAACCTATGCGTTAAACAGCTGTTCTACCACGTAACCTATAACATAAAATCATTTGTTTTATGAAAGCATATGGTATCACTTATTTTAAGTCAAATGAGAAAAAAATAACTATATTGCATAACTTTCCTCCCTAACCTATTCAAACCTAAAATTAATTCATTAAATTTAATTATTGAGTTATATCTGAAAAAACCCGTATATCGTAAAAACATATAATAGTTAATAAAATACTTTTGAATTCATTCACTCAAGTTCAATTTCATTTTTTTAAACTTGTCGACACTTGCTGTTAATACGGATTTTTCAAGTAGTAATTCATTAATTAAATTTAATGAATTCAATTTAGTTTTATATAAGAGAAAATCGTTTCTCGAAAGGGGGCGAATTATGCAATATATTTATTTCGTCCCATTTGGCTTAAAATAAGCGATACCAAATTATGTCATAAAACAACTGATTTTATGTTATAGGTTATGTGGTAGAAAAGCTGTTTTAATGTATATGTTATATTACTTTTTTATATTAATTGCAATTATTCAATAAAAAGTAACTTGATGAGTATGGGAGGGGTACACAATTATTACTGCTTTGAACTTAGCAATGGTTAGATTGTATCTTAGTGGTTGAGTTTTAATTTTTATTACCTACGTATTTAATTAATTGGGGTTTTAAAGTAAAATCTATGGTTTAAGATTAATCTAGTAGTGTTAATTTTTGTTTTATCAAATAAAATGAATAGCTCCTCTAAGCTTTATTTGATGTCCATGATTAAGGACCGATAGGGGCTGTAAAACCTTTAACATAAATAGTTTATGTTATATAAATAAAATCTCTTGAGCAGAAAACCGTTTTATTTAAACCTTTTGCATGCTTCCATTGCAAAGTAACCATCTTCAGAGGAAAGTATTACAAGAATAACATTGACAATAATTATTCGATTTTCTTGTAATAATTTCCTCTGAAGATAATTGATTTGCAATCGAAATGTACATCAGGAATAGTGGTACGATATTGTGTGTTAACTAATTGTCACTTTAATCATGTACCCTCTTTGTGTACGGTCGTTTTTGGAGTATATTTATATTTGGCTTGACACTAGTGGTTTACAGCAACAAACACGTTATTCACCCTTCAATCATTTTCAAAAGATTCGAAACCCTTAAAACATTTTCTGCTATTTTGTTGTTATTCAATGTTATTGTTCCTTCCTTACAAAGTTATATTAAATTGAATTTTATCCTTACCACCCCCCCCCCCCAAATACAATATTTAAGTCATGTCCATTTCCTGAAATTAAGCTTCTTCCAAATAATTTTTATTTTATTAAACGTATTTACTACTACGTTTTATGCACAGAAATTTTAAACTGTTTCCGATTTTTGATGAATTTTTCTCTCCTATACTTATATTAGGTTAGATTTATGTCAGAATGTTTTTTACGTTGCACACAGTTCTGATTACATAAGGGCTGTAACAACTAATCTGGCTTGATTCTATATAAAATGTTTTACGTTTGCCCAATTTTTGATAACTTATACTTTCTAAATGTTATAAAGAATACGTGTTTTTTTAAATTTAAATGCATGCTTCATATTTCAATTTTCAAAAATTAAAAAAAACAATTGAAAAAATGAGTGAGTGTGTGTGTGGGATTTTATTCTCGTATTTAATTTAAAAATATATTAAAACTTTGAGATAAAATTTGAAGCCCAGAAACATGATATGATTTGTAACTTCAATAATCTAATGTACAATATTCTAATAATCAAATTCTGAAAAGATTTTGCCTCGAATGAGGTATATAAAATGGATTTGTGGCAGCTTTCCTTCAAGAAACCCGGAATCTCTAGACAAGTAGAACGCGAGGCTTTACTCAGCGGGGAACAAAGGGAAACAATTCTTAAACGGAGCTGTCAACTGTAGATAAAACAGGAGAAAGCCTTCCTTACTGATGGAGACGTTTTATTGGTAGTGTTTCAGGAACTGCGCGGCGCGAGGGTTGGTAAAGAAAAGTGCAGAAAATTGAAATCTCTTATTCTTCAGTAATTTATTTTAAAAAAGTATCAAAATTAGTAACGTTTTAAATTTTGAAAAATAAATTGAGCATTTAATCCATTATCGCTGAAATATGGTACTAAAATAGGGCTTCCTCATTGAAATGGGATTTGTTAAAGCATTGGTTTATTGAATTGTCTTATAACCAAGAATTCAGAAAATGCGTTTACATAATGACCTAAACTGATAAGACTATTCATCAAATATATGAAACAAAAAGCGTCAGTTCATATAAAACGTTTTACATCAGATAAATAAAACTTAAACCGTCAGTCAGATAAGACCATTTACATCAGATATATGAAATTAAAAACTTCAGTTCAGATAAGACCATTTACATCAGATATAAAAAACTAAAAACGTCAGCTCATATAAGACCTTTTACATCAGATAAAAGAAACTAAAAGCGTTACTTCAGATAAGACTTTTACACCAGATATATAACATTAAAAATGTCAGTTCAGATGAGCCCATTTAGATCAGATATATGGAATTAGAAACATGAGTTCTGATAAGACTATTTACATCAAATATATGAAACTAAAACCGTCATTTCAGATAAGACCATTTACATAAGATATATGAAACTAAAAACGTAAGTTTAGATAAGACCATTTACTTCAAATATATGGAGCCAAAAACCTCAGTTCAGATAAGACCATTTAGAGAAAATATATGGAACTAAAAACCTCAGTTCAGATACATCAAATATATGAAACTAAAAGCGTAAGTTCAGATGAGACCAATTAAATCAAATATATGGAGCTAAAAACGTCAGTACAGATAAGATCATTTACATCAGATATATGAAACTAAAAACGTCGGTTCATATAAGATCATTCACATCAGATATATGAAATAAAAACATCCATTCAGAGAAGATTTTTTACATCAGAGATTTGAAACTAAAAGCATTAGTTCAGATAAGACCATTTACATCAGATATATGGAATTAAAAACGTCAGTTCTGGTAAGACCCTTTACATCAAATGTATGAAACTAAGAGCGTCAGTTCCTATAAGGTATTTACATCAGATATATGGAATTAAAAACGTCAGTTCAAATATGACCTTGTCATCATTACATTCATTAACATTTAGCTAAATGAAACTAAAAACATCAGTTCAGATAAGACCATTTACATCAGATATATGAAACTCAAAAGTCTTTAAATATATTTATGAATATTGTATTAGTAAAACAACAACTCGGTTGTAAGTTTTTTATTTGCTGTTACATCTAATGGTCTCTAAATTGTTTAGATGCAAACAAACAAGGTATATTGGTTTACTTATAAAATATTGTTTATAGGTTTATTCTACTCGGCTAATAACTCTAAGTCATAACGTAATGTTAGGTGCTCTGGATTATGTTGAAATTGATTTTTTGCTATTCAAATCATGAGTATTAAAACATGGTACCTATGCTCGTAAATTGAGGTAAATATAAACAATTTTAAAGCAAAAGGAATATCTATCACTGGTAACTAGCGTTACTCAGATAAATGATCTATCAGCGGAGTTTTTGGTATTATTGAGAGACACGGCAGCATCTATTGACAGGGTAATTATTCTGTGGGGATTTCCCAATCATACTCAGATTCCGGACGTACTCCAGGTTTTGTAAAGCATTGTATCTGCTAAATTGGCAACTCCCATTTTCATATTCTATATAGTTTTGGAGATTTGGTTTAAAGGAGTTTTAAATTTTTATTTCTCTAAAATAAAATGTTTATTTTATGTGTTTATAGTAGGCAACTCTGTAACATTACGTAGCCCTTAATGTTCCGTTTAGTAAATCGAAATTCTCTACTTTCTTCAAAACAAAACTTGACTCAGTTGTTAATATTGCATTATGGTATGTTAATAACTTGAGAGAAACTTTTTGTGCGAATAAAAAATGGCATTTAATATTTTGAACATAAATGAAAGACAGGTACTACGGCACATCCGCGATTATTAACGTTACCAATGGGAAATCTAATTTTTAAACTGACAGCATAGCCAAGTAATAAAATGCAACGAGTATAAAGTGTTGAAAATCAGTCTTTAATATTAAAAATAAGATTAAACCTATAGACGTCTAGCTTTTGTTAAATGCAAGCATTATTCCTGACATCTTAAAATAAAATCTTATTGGCTTCCGAACGCTATTTCGTCCTTTCACTGTGGAATTCGCTTCGCCTTGCCGACAACCTTACACCGAAACGCCTATTCCCATAATTATACTCTCAGCTACGGTATAACAAATAAAATAAAAGATTTTATGTGATTATTTTCTTGTGGTAAGTTACTTAGTTAATCTCATTTTAATTTTCAGTTTTAAAAACGCACACATTTAGAGATATAAATATTTTTTAATTAACAAACGGAAATAAAATCTGTAGAGACTGAGTAATGATTTTTAACAATGTAGGTTATGACAAGTTATTAAATCTAAATAGTTTGTGACAAAGAACAGCCTAAGTACATTTCTTTATTTATAATGTATTTCAAGGTTTAGAATTATACGCTTCAATATATTTAGCTCAATCTGATTTGATTCAATACTGATTTGCAAAGGAAACGTCTGGAGGCTGCATTGCGTAACAATTACGTAAAAACAAATTTAAATTGAAACCAATGTCAAAGTGAAAAACGAAATCCTTCCGTTTAGTGAGTTAGCTTGCGGCCCTATCTATAGATACAGTAATAAGATCCTCTAGTCTCACAGTAGGTTAAATAATATAAAGAATGGGTAGCCATCTTATGATACATATTATTCATTATATTAGAAAGGGACAAAACTCTCTCTCTCTCACACACACACACACACACACACACACACACACACACACACATACACACACGCAACTAAATAGTGAAATAATAAACCATAAAACTTTATTAAGACAAACATTAGAGCAAAATTTAATAAAATGGTCATTTAAAAATTAAAAGAACGATAAGGAGCCTTCAGGCAAGTTAAATCAAGTAGCTTAGTGACAAACTTCGACATGAAGACAGCCCAAATAAAATTACATGACCCAGCGGCTGGAGGGGAAAGTTACGAACAGGAATATAAACGGTAAAACATTATACATATTATTATTATTATTATATTATATATATAATATAAATATACATATATTTCCCGAAAATGTTTCGGATAAGAGAACCTAACCTATACACATGTTACTGGGCATTACTTTGTTATACCTGGCAAGGAAAAGTGAATTCATGGCCTTTTATATCTCTTTGTATTCAATCACTGTATTTCTGTTGGTATTAATAAAAGCACACACTCACACATAATTTATAAACAAATTTTGTTTGATGGTTTTAAAATTATCACGGATTTCTTACACCCTTATACGATAAACGTTTGCAATAAATCTTGTATGAAGCATATGCAGTTTTAAAACTTCATAAGCCGTATAGCGTTTCTCACCTTCAATAAATGTTAACAGGGTTGTAAAAGAAACTGGGGTAAAAATTACTTCATGATATGTGTATTTTTCTTGAACTATTTATTGGCTAGATGAATTAACATCAGCTTTTTACTTTATTTCCGATGAGTCACATATTGTAACAAAAAAAGGGTACTGTATTGGTTTGTTTTGAAAATGCGCCGGATAATAGAAATTTCCGGATGATAGAATGTCATATAAAAGAGCTTTTACCGTATTTAATACTTTACCAACTATAACTATTTGACTGAGTAAAGTTAATTTGTTGGAATTGAAAGTTATTTTATTAAAATTTGCCTGATTTTCGTTTTTTTGTAATAAGGTACTCTTCATGTTAAAGCGGCCTTTGTAGGATATACTTTGATGCTATAATGAGGCCAGTCGTTTTGTGAGGATTGTCCTTTGTTCGAGATAAGGTCCGAGTTGACAAGGGAACACTCTCCCGAATCGATCCCCTTATTACAACATCAACGTTAAGTGCTCTTGTGGTCATTTTATACGTTAATTTTGTATATTTTAATGTCTGTAGGAATAATCTTCTTAATACATACTTATTTCTTATTTGCAAAATTGCACCCTAATTAGAGACATTTTTCCAACCTTTTAAAAATAACAAAAAGGAACACTTATCTCTCACTAAACAGAAGCGCGAACGTTCCTGAAAAAAGAGGAAGAACGAGAGATTGAACAAAAATTCAGAAGTAGAAAGAGAGAGTGTGTGTGTATGTCAGACTAATGTTAGATAAAAGAATTATCCCAAAAAAATACGAAGGCCAAATAATCAGGAAGGTTAAGCTACCTGATATTTTCGTCTTCACGTAGAGGTTATTTTGAAGTTATGTTTAAATTAAATTTGCTATTCTTTAAGTAATATCGTATTTTCCATTAAACTAGTTCATATCGAACACCAATATAACACATTTAAAGCTGACTTGATGGGTTTATGGCCGTAGATTATTCAACTTCCTCAGGAGGATGATTAAACATAAGAAATATATTAATTTATATTTATTTTAGATTCTACATTGTTTTAAAATTATTTGTGGTTTAAGTGTGGTAAATGTAAACTAATCAATTTAAAAGTTATATATATATATATATATATATATATATTATAATTTTTTTTTTCAAACAACTAATTTTATAAGTTACGTAAAGTATATAGTAAAAACAATTAAACTATAAATTAATTATAAATTCTAAATAACTTATTTGAATTTAAGCACTCCTGTTATATAGTGTTTAGACGTCATGTAATAGGAAATTAAATCCTTCATAGGATAACAAAAATTTCCTTTTATGAATATATAAATAATCAAAAAATGCATATTAGGGCGTTTTTAATTCATAGCATATTTTTTAGGTAGAAATTTATTGTAACGCAAGGGTTTGGTTGCCTTTTTCTGGTTTAAAATTCCTATACATAGTTTTAATTATTGTTCATATTGACTTTTAATTTCTATTCAGTTAGGAATGTAAATAATCTTTTTCTTTTGAATATTATATTTGATAAATCTCATTATTTATCGTATCAAATTACTTGTAATGGTTTATTTTGTCTATTAAAATTAAACCAATATTGTTTGTCTTTAGAATTGTAGTAGCTTTTTATATTGCAGTCTGGTTATTGTAGATTGTTTGATACTTTCTTTTGCAATTAACATATAGTTTATATATATATATATATATATATATATATATATATATATATATATATATATATTAAATATAGAAGAATGGGAATACAAACGGGGAAAGAATATATTAAATATTTTTATTTGCAGAGAACCAGGTTTTTTTCGGTGCAGATAATGATTACGCTGAATATTTTTTAAAAACTAAAGGAAGAATTAAACAAATGAGCCCCGTGAATTAATACTGAGAAAAGAGAATACATGGCAGTAGGATGTGTATGGCAAGGTTTAAGCATTGGTGGAATCATAAAAATACTAGAGAATACAAATATCTGTGAGTAGCATTGACTGAAGCTGAAAACAACAGAAAAGACATATTGCAGAAATCAAGAAGAGGAGGAAATATTACAAGTCAAATAGATTCATTATTATGGATTAAGGACATCAAATAAAATAACAAAAAGACTCATATTTACAACACTGGTGGAAAGTACATTGATTTACAACTCTGAAGTATTGATATTGAACAAGGACATACAAACGATTAAATGAAATGAAGAAGATGCACATTACAGGAGGATCATATACTAACGGACAGAATCAAAGAAATAATTAGTGTCCGCTTGTTATTATCAGAGCTATTATAATAACAGCTATTGTTGTACCTTAGAAAGAAAGCAGCATTCATGGTACGGTCATATAACGAGAATGACGGTTGATAGATAAACATTAAAAACTTGGAAATTAATCCAAAAAAACGAAGAAGGAAAGGAAAACCAAGGAAATCATGCTATAACGAGATTAGAACCGATTTGAACAGAAGAGCTACAGAAGAAGATGATTCATGGCAAAACAAGAAACAATGACGTTCGAATTTTGATATATAAGAATATGTATATATATATATATAAATATATAAATATATATATATATATATATATATATATATATATATATATATATATACAGTACTGTACTGTTATTCTGGGTTGTGAAGGATAACCTGTATTTATTTTTCACTAACCACTACTAACCCACTAGAACGTGTGTTGGGTCTCTGTGAGTATTCTATGTTGTTCGTGTTACTGGTAATTAGCAGAAGTATTACATATAAAAAGTATTAAACAAAACATCTATAATTATATATTATTATATTAAACAAATAATCCAAATCCTAAAACAGAAAGTAGTAACCTTACTGAAACATATTTTATTAACAATACACTTTAAAATCTCCGTTCATTCTTTTATGTTTTCGTCATTAAGCTAACATTTCCGTAACTAGTGCAATTGCGTTTTTATTATGAGAATTAATATTTTAATAGCTTAAGTAAAATATTCAAGCAACATAAAAATAATAAACTTTAACCATTTTCAAGTAATTTCTATATAATTTTATAAAGTTATTAGTTTTTCAATTCCTTCTATTAGTTCACACTCTCCTAATATATATATATATATATATATATATATATATATATATATATATATATATATTGCTCAAATTTTCACTCGTTAATAAAATACTTTATATTCATTCACTCAATTTCAAATACAATTTTTTAAACTTGTAGTGAATGACAATTTAATGAATTTTTTAATTTTATAAGGGCAGAAAAACTGTTCGCAAAAGGTCAAGGTATGTAATATAGTTATTTCTTCCCATTAGTCTTAAAATAAGTGATAACAAATGGTATCATAAAACAGCTGATTTTATCTTATAGGTTATGTGGTGGAACATCTGTTTTATCGCATAGGTTATGTTACTTTATTTATATTAACTGTAATTATTTAATCGAAAGTAACTCAAATAAAACCTTTCCTTGTTAACCTAAGGAGTATTTGACTTTATAAAATGTTAGATTATATTGCTTGTTTATTACTATAATAACAATTACATGTAATTGTAAAACTAACAGTTATAAGACTTTTGTAAACATTTTCACTAGTGTTCCAGGGTAGGTAATGTATTTAAGCGCATTATTGTAAAGAAAAGATTTCTTCCGCCCTTGCTCTACTTAATATAGGAAGATTCCAGAGATGCTCTGAAGACACGTGATGCACGCCAAGCTTAAATGAGAATTAAATTCTATATCGTTGACTCAATTTCCAAATATTAAAATTTTTAAATACAAACAAACCCGTCCTCCCCACACACACAAAAACAAGGATTCGTTCTTGTGCTAAAACTGAATTTACTGAAGTTAATTTTCATATAATTACTAGCAGAGCACCCGTCCTTCGAATGGGGTTGACGTATATTTGTATTTATTTAATTTGTATTTGTATATGGGTCAATTTAATTTACTGAAATTAAATCCCAATAAATATATCAACTATAGCTTACAAACTTACCAATTAGTGTCTTGAAAAACCGAGAGAAAGAAAAACGTCTGCATGTACCATCATTTGTGAAGTATAAAACTAGCCTTGAAAGATGAATAACAACAAACATTTACTATCACCTGTTAATTTATGTTTAAAAGTGACTTTTACAGGTGATTACAAACACATATACTGTCAGCTGATTAGGCCAAGTATTTAATGGAGTACATATAATTGAGTGTTAAAGGAGTTTTCAAGGTGAGTGGGGCTGTGTCCTGGTGGAATTTCTAAATAAAAATAGGCCTAGGTGGTATCTAGGGACCCTGAAAATCTCCATGTAAAGTTTCACCACAATGGTCCTAGTAGTTTGTATGTGATTGAGTAAAACACACACACACACACCATTAGACTTTTATATAATAGTATAGATATTGTATAAAACCTAATATATATATGTCCTGACTAATATTATGTAATACCTGAAATTACATTCTGGGAATATATTAAACCAGCCCTTTAAATTTCACCAACTTCTGTATAGCGGTTTGGGCGACCATAAGATACATACAACACACATACATGAATACAACCATTTGAACCACCTTAGGTCTTTAGGGCAGAGCATTCTGGATATAACTACACCGAAGTTAAGACTAACAATCTTGGGAATGTGTTAAACAATTCCTCCAGATTTTATTAAATTCTGATCAGCGATTTAGGCGCCCATATGATACACACATACACACATATATACATAAATCGGTTTTTAAACCATCCCAAGCCTCTGAGGTGGAGCTCCGTGAATAGATCTACACCAAACAGGAACCATCTTGGGAATATATTAACTAAACCCTCCACATTTCATCAATTTCTATTTTGTGGTTTAGGCAATCTATAAAATACATACATACACAAACATTCATTTATACATATATATATATATATATATATATATATATATATAAATTTATGTATATATAATTGCGAGTGTGTGTGTGCGTACGCGCGTGCGTAGGCGATTGCGCGCGCGCGCGCGCGTGTGTGTGTGTATGTGTGTGTGTAAAAGAGAGAGAGAGGGAAAAAGAGATTGAGTGAGTGAGTGTGTGTGTGTGTGTGTGTGTGTGTGTGTGTGTGTGTGTGTGTGTGTGTGTGTGTGTGTGTGTGTGTGTGTGTGTGTGTGTGTGTGTGTGTGTGTGTGTGTGTGTGTGTGTGTGTGTGTGTGTGTGTGTGTGTGTGTGTGTGTGTGTGTGTGTGTGTGTGTGTGTGTGTGTGTGTGTGTGTGTGTGTATGAAGTGACCTTTCGTTTAAATTTGTATGATTTGCTATCACAGTTCTAATCCTTTATTATTTTAATTTTAGTTAAACATATTTCCTAAGAGTATTGTAAAAATAATTGTTGACCATGTTCTCATGACGTATGAAACATTTATTTAGGTATGTGTTTTATAATATTCGATCATTCATTTATATGTTTTGTACAAATTAAGTAATGTATTCTTTATATAATCCTAGAGTCTTGATAAGTACCATATGAAAGAGGTATTTTTTGATATATGGGCAAAACGTTGACAAAATAATTATTAAATGTATTAACTCTCGGGTGCTATCCATTAGTATTTCTGCCATTGTATTTTACTGGAAGACTTTATTATATTATTATTATTTAAATTGTTTGATTCCTAACATAACTTGAACATGTACGAGGCCTAAATACTTTAACAGAGCTTCTGCGGTTGTTGTTATGTTCCAGTTTATAACAACACTCAAGAGATAGTTACACTTAGGAAAGCCTTCACCAAATTATTAACCCTTTTAGAGGAACGTTTTATTAAAATGCTTTGTGCCTATTAATGTTTCCTGCCGATCATTAAATAGGATTCATCCTTTATTACGTCGCATGACTATTTTACATTTATATATTTAATAGAATATTTTTTTTGAAAAATCCAATTCACAGAATATTTTAACAGAACTGTTAAATATTTTGCCATATAACGGCAACATTGATTTCTGGAGGACCTTAAATAATTAAATAAATGAAATTGACGTTTTGTACATACCTCACTGGGCGAAGTACCACCACTTTTCGGACAGTTATTCGGGTGCACCCTTTCCCGCACTTATCAATTTCCTGTTGAACTTAAAGAAATCACTTATATATAAAATGTCACTATTAATGTTAAGAGTACCTTCGCCACACGACAGGAGAAACAAAGAGAGAGAAATGGTCTAAACCGAGCCTCGTTTAGAACACAAAACTACGTCACGTCGAGAGTGACGGAAGAGATGTCGTTTAACCGACGATTCGAATGGAACTGGGGCGTACCGAACCTTGTAAGAGACAAAGGTTGGCCGATAAGGAGTCCCTCTCTGAAGCATTTACACTGTCTTTTTAAATTATCTTTAATTTAAAGAAAAGTACGTAACATACCGGGGGCCTTGAATCCTCCTAGGATTCAAAGAAGAATACAATATAAGCTACCCCAGCATGAGAGAAAAAAAAACAATAATTTTCAATAAACAAACTGAAAGTTCTTCACAAAAAACAAATGTACACTAAATAAAATAAAAATTCCTTTTCTAGAAACATGAGAAAAATAATAAGCTTATTCTGCACTAATGGGCAGGGGGAAAACCTTATGAGAAGGTCGAGTTATAAGTCCTTGCTGTGTCTTGAGCTGAACAACTCGCACCACACCGTCTGTGCCAGGGAACACTTGTGTCACTCTTGCCAATGGCCAAGAGAGAGGCGGAGTAGGTTGATGCACTAGCACTAGGTCGCCCACACGAAGGTTGTCTGTCGTTTCCGTCCATTTGCTCCGCTGCTGTAGAGTGTGAAGATATTCCAGCTGCCACCTTTTCCACACGCGTTGGTGAAAAGCATGGACGAGGTGCCAATGCTTAAGTCGATTAGTAGGGACTTCAGCCAGATTTCTTTCGGGTACGGCGACGAGTGGAGCTCCAATTAAAAAGTGTCCTGGGGTCAGAGCAGTGAGATCGGAAGGATCGTTAGATAAAGGTGTGAGTGGTCGAGAGTTGAGTAATGACTCGACTTGAGTTGTCAGAGTCATGAATTCGGAGAGAGTTAGAACGTGTTCACCTATGACGCGACGCAAGTGATGTTTAGCACTTTTAATTGCGCTTTCCCATAGCCCTCCTTGATGAGGTGCAGCAGGAGGATTGAAGTGAAAATTAACTCCACGTTGAAATGAAAATTCACAAACGAGATCTTGTCCTGAGGTCCTGAGTAGAGATCGCAGAGCATTGTCAGCTCCCACAAAGTTTGTTCCGCAGTCGGAATAGACGTGTTGACAAAGACCTCGTCTAGACACAAATCGAGTCAATGCTGCGATGAACGCGTCCGTCGAGAGATCAGTGACCACCTCAATGTGAACAGCTTTGGTGACAAGGCAAACAAAGACACAGATGTATGCCTTGATGGTTCGAATAGAGCGTAGATTATGTACTTTCAGAGTGAAAGGACCACCATAATCAATGCCTGTGTTGAGAAATGGGCGAGTAGGGGTCAGTCGAGGTTGAGGTAAGTTTCCCATAAGAGGATTTTTATTTTTAGGTCGGTGCTTAAAGCACACAATACACTTGAAGACGCGTGCACGGATTACATTCCGAGCACACAATATCCACACCTCTTGTGCGAGAAGTGATTGAGTGAGTTGAACTCCAGAATGAAGGTACTTCCGATGATATAGGTCAATCAAGGAGTCAACCACAGGGTGTTTCTTAGGCAAAATCACCGGATGTTGTGTCTCATAACGAGTCTGTGCTGCTTCGAGTCGTCCACCAACTCGCAGGACGCCATCGCTATCGAGAAATGGTGTTAATCGTCGAAGCCTAGAAGATACCCTGTTAGGAGGGGTGTGTCCTAATGCCTTTAAATCTTCGATGAAGGAGGATGCCTGAAGTAATTTGAATATTCGGATTCTGGCTGAGTTCAACTCCCCCGTAGTGAGAGGTCCAACAGTTCTTCCTAAGTGACGAGAGTTGTGTATGAAACGCAACAAGTACGCCATTACACGCTGCAGTCGACTAAAGCTAGAATATTTCCGCAGCAAGTCCCATTCTGAGTGAACAGTGGAGAGAAGAGATATAGGTGAAATAGGTTTATATTCCCCTGTGTCAATGAGTTTTGCAGGCTCAAAATGAGATATAGGCCAGTTATCATGCGACTGTTGTAACCAAGAGGGTCCGTACCACCATAATTCATGTTGAGGTAGGTCTGAAGGAAGTAATCCACGTGACGCGCAGTCAGCGGGATTGTGTTCACTCGGTACGTGCCTCCAATAATGAGAAGGCAATAATTCTTGAATCTGCGCTACCCGATTGGCGACAAAGGTTTTAAGTCGATAAGGAGGTGTTTGTATCCATGTCAATGTTACTGACGAATCGCACCATAGAAAAACTGAGGAAAATTCCATTTTTTTGTTATAAAGAGATATAATATATGCCACTAATTGAGCGAGTAAATGAGCAGCACTTAGCTCCAAGCGAGGTACAGTGAGTTTTTTCAGTGGGGCTACCCGAGTCTTCGATAATAGCTGCCGAATTACCACCGAGTTGTCACTAATCTGACATCTTAAGTAAATGACAGCAGCGTATCCACTCTCAGAAGCATCTGAGAAACCGTGTAACTCAATGTTAGACGAGTGACTCAAGCGTAAAGCCCGCGGAATTACAATATTTTTTAAACAATTAGAAGTCTTTGCAAATGTTTGCCACTGAGTTAGAAGTTCAGGTGGTAGGGATTGGTCCCAGTCTAACCCTTTTGTCCAGAGGAGCTGCATAAAACATTTCGCCCACATGACAACAGGCGAAAGGAAACCACAAGGGTCATTAATTTGAGCGATAACGCTGAGCACTTGGCGTTTAGTTTTAGAGTTTAGAGGAAAATTCAAATGATAAGTAAAAGCGTCCGAAGGGGATGACCAATGAAGTCCGAGAATATTATAATGAGGTTGTGCGGTATCCTGAAGAAACGTGGGTGTCTCTAGGTGTTCGTCTGGAAGATCCTGTAATAGTTGATAAGCGTTAGTAGTCCATTTCCGCAATTCGAAGCCACCTCGAAGTAAAAGAGAAATGAGCTGAGTTTTCAAATGAGAGGCCTCATCAATGGAATCACCACCCGCAATAATGTCGTCGACAAACGTTTGTGTGCGGAGTACTTCGGCAGCCTGAGGGAATGAAGCACCTTCATCGGAGGCGAGCTGATGAAGAGTTCTTATCGCCAGGTAAGGTGAACAACTAAGTCCATAGGTTACTGTGGTCAATTGATAAGTGGAAATAGGTTGATCGACATGGTCCCTCCATAGGATCAGCTGATAAGGTTGATCATCAGGGTGGACTTTGATCTGACGATACATCTGACGTATATCGCAAGTAAAAACCACATTATGATAGCGAAACATGAGTAACAGATCACAAATGTTGGTCTGCATTTTCTGTCCTGTCCACAGGGTGTCGTTGAGAGAGAAACCGTTGGATGTTTTTGCACTGGCATCAAAGACTGTTCGAAGGCGAGTAGTGGTGCTGGATTCCTTTAGAACCCCATGATGAGGTAAAAAGTAGTGAGGTGAACTGAGCGGAGTGTTTTGGGCAAGTATCATGTGTCCAGAAGTCAAATAGTCAGACATGAATTCTGCATAAAGTTGCTTGAAGCGAGGCTTAGAGTTGAACTTTTGTTCGAGAGATTTTAATCGTACTTCCGCGTTCCCGCGAGAAGTTCCGAGAAGAGGTTTATCTTCTTTGAAAGGAAGTCGGACACAGTAACGACCTGAACTGTCGCGTGTATGAGTAGCGACATAATGAGCTTCACATGCTTGATCATGTGGTGAGAGTTTTGAGGTGAAGGGCACTTCTTCATGTTGCCAGAATTTTTGTAGAGAATTGTGCAGTTCCAAGTCATTCACCGTGAGTAATGTGGTGGACATACTAGCACTAGATTCGCCTTCACAAGTAGGCAGACATGGGGCTTCTCCCATAACCATGAATCCAAAGTGAGTGCCTATCAGGCACGGCATATTAGAGCCGAGAGAATGTGTAGTTGGAGTCAATATTAAAGGAAAAAGAGCGCCGCCCAGAAGAATATCAATGCGACTTGGCAAATGAAAAGTAGGGTCGGCAAGCGTATAAGATTGTACCTTATTTAGTACTTTAACGTCAATGAGAGTACGAGGTAAATCGACGCAAATTTTGTCGAGAATGAGAAAATTATGTTTGGCAGCTATTACTGTGTCATCGAGAGTGTGCACGCCTAAAGAGGTCATGCCCCTTGAGCGAGTAAGAGTTTGAGAAAGTCCAACAATGTTGTGATTACTTCTCGTTCGAGTTACACACATTAGTTGAGCTACTTGCTCTGAAATAAATGAGGATTGGCTTCCTGAGTCCACCAGAGCCCGGAAAACATAAGTCGTCCCGGTAGGAGAGGAGAGTTTTACTAAAAGTGTGCCCAGGAGCACAGTTGTACTTTGAGAGGCAGGATTAGTCGCCTGAGAAGTCATACTAATAGGTGACTGAACAACTTCTGTTACACCTTGGTCCTGGGAAATAGAGGACTTTAATGGTGTATGCTGAGGCAGGTGATCGTTGTCGAAATGGAGAAGAGTGTGATGTTTCCTTTTACATTGAAAACAAGTCGATTTGGATTTACAAAACTTCACACTGTGAGCGCCCAAACATGAAATACATCTACTATACGACTTCGCGATCTTCAAACGCTCTGTCGGAGATTTGGCCTTAAACTTAAGGCAGGAATAGATTTTATGGTCTGTTCCTTTACACAGAAAACATAAAGGATGCTTTGTTTCAGACGCTGTGTCATTGACAGAGTTACAAGTCACCAGCGAAGTCCCCTTTCGGTTAACCTGAGTCTTATACATTAACTGTTTTCCCTTTGAAATTTGAGGCGAGTTTGAAGGTAATGAGTTAGGGTTGAGAGTTGAAAAGGAATGTAGTGTCGCGTGTTCAAGTTCACTACATTTTTGTGAGAGGAAGTTGATAATTTCCGCAGGTGTTGCCAGAGTCGACGTATTATCCCGTGATTGTTCAAGCTTCTTCAGTATAGTAGAATCCAGCTTGCGTAAAATCATCGCTGACAATAAGGGATTGTTACTCGTGATATCAATTTGTAGCCCCTTCAAGGCTTGGGTGTTCTCTGTGTAACTTGTAACAAAGTTACGCATTTGGTTAGAAGTGTAATTGATATTCGGCAAGTCGAGAATTCTATTGAGATGAATTGACATTAAACGTCTTGGAGAATGATATCTCTCCATAAGAAGGTCATACGCGACTTGATAATTAACTTCCGAAATAGGTAAAGAGTTAATTAATTTTAATGGTTCTCCTGAGAGTACACTGAGCAAATACTGTAGTTTGGTGACAGCATTGAGAGATGTATTTTTATGTATGGTAGAGTCAAAGAGATTTTTGAAAGAAATCCATTCAAATGGATCACCCGTGAAATGTTTGAGTTCCAATTTTGGAAGTCGCAGTGGGATTTGCGACGAGAGTGAAGAGCTAGCTTCGATTTTTTGCCTTGCAGCTTGTTTCGCATCTATTGAAGCAACAGTGTAATTTATGCGAGAAACAAGATCATTAACCACAGCCGAAGTTGAGAAATTGGGAATAAAATCGTTATCTTTTTCCAACGAGAGTTCATTGAATAAGTCCAATGTGTCTAAAAATTCTTGTTTAATGCTAGCGACAGAGGGAGCTCGGATCATTAATTCCTGCATGATCGCTTTATCAGAAATCTTTTGCGTGAGATCATAAATAGATTGGATCTGGGAAAATAGAGCTTCCTTCTTAGCAGTGATTACTCTTAGTGATTTGGCCATTTTGTAGAATTGAATTATATCTACAATAACAATAAGGCTCTTTAATTACACTAACAAAATATGCTATACTAATAGCAAGAGCGATAGAGAAAGCATAAACTAGTTTCTCACAAAGAAATGTAAATATTGAATGTTTGAACCTATGAACAGACGTAGACAGTTCAAGTAAACAAATGTCTCTTATTCAAGATTACAATAACAAGATATCTTCCAATAATTGCAATCAGAAAAACGTTCAATACAAATTATGGAAAAATGTAAATATTTTAAAAAGAAATAATTACAATTACATTAGACAGCATGTAACTTAATGATCTGCTTCAAAACAATAAGCATTAATAAATATAAATTTGTAATTTACAAGCAGTGAAATCATAGGTGACTTCTTTTACCATACTAAATAGTTAGCAGAAAATATTTATAAATATATTAGCCTATTAACATAGTATGAGTGAGAAACATAAACTTTGATTCATACGAATTGTTTACAAATAGACAAGCGTAGTTAATTATAAAGATATGCTTTCAGAGAGGGTTTGTTATAATAATCTACTGTATTTGAACAGCTGAGAGATAAGAAATTGAGTGAGGTAAGCCTTGTAACAAGGACAAGATATTGCGTGCGGTTGGAAATATGTACGTCACACTTGTGGACATGTTTTAACATAGGACCTTTTCAAAAGATCCGGGCCGTAGGACCAAAAATGTTAAATATTTTGCCATATAACGGCAACATTGATTTCCGGAGGACCTTAAATAATTAAATAAATGAAATTGACGTTTTGTACATACCTCACTGGGCGAAGTACCACCACTTTTCGGACAGTTATTCGGGTGCACCCTTTCCCGCACTTATCAATTTCCTGTTGAACTTGAAGAAATCACTTATATATAAAATGTCACTATTAATGTTAAGAGTACCTTCGCCACACGACAGGAGAAACAAAGAGAGAGAAATGGTCTAAACCGAGCCTCGTTTAGAACACAAAACTACGTCACGTCGAGAGTGACGGGAGAGATGTCGTTTAACCGACGATTCGAATGGAACTGGGGCGTACCGAACCTTGTAAGAGACAAAGGTTGGCCGATAAGGAGTCCCTCTCTGAAGCATTTACACTGTCTTTTTAAATTATCTTTAATTTAAAGAAAAGTACGTAACAAGAACCAAAAGACTATCTTTTCAACACCGTTTGCACAACACAAGCTTGCACGACTTTGTTTGCTCAGTGTTGTTTCCTTAATTTTTGTAATAAATTTTAAATTAATCTGCGCCGTGCACTGCTTTTAATTCAGCCCCTGTGACGTAAGCTTTCGTTGCAACACACCATAAATCGCTCAGTACTGATCCCAGGCCAACCAAGGTTTCGTGATTTATAAGGCCGACAGACATACATTAAACTTAGTCCTGTACATTTTCTAACAGGTTCAGGAGGGAATCGTAGAGGATATCGTTCGTAACCAATAAAAAAATAAAAATAAATGAAATTACTTAAAATATTTCAGTTACAATTTGTTAAAACTAAAATAACAAATTTCAAGGCTTTTTACTTTTCAAGGCAATAATAACACTTGATATTTTTTTGTTGTGTGTTAAAAGAAACAAGTCACTAGAGAGTCGCTAAAATACTGTTACAGAAGATTAGGGCAACCACGTTAAGAATGCAAAAAGTATAAATTAACCGTCAAGTAACAGTATAAATTTTTAAACCAGAGGTTGTAGCTAAGATGGTATTGGTTGCACTTGACAAATAGTTTTGTGATTGGTTGAAAATTAGGAGATGGGGGAATAAGATGTGTGTGTGTGTGTGTGTGTGTGTGTGTGTGTGTGTGTGTGTGTGTTTGTGTGTGTGTGTGTGTGTGTGTGTGTGTGTGTGTGTCTATGTGTGTGTGTGTGTGTGTGTGTGTTTTATATATATATATATATATATATATATATATATATATATATATATATATATATAGGCCTTTGAAGATGGTAATATATGTTCTTGTAATGTAATAAATGTATAAAAATATTTCAAGTACACGAATTGTTTTTTTAATTTTTATATTTTTCAAAGCGTTCCTCTAATTAATGTTTTCTGTGTACCTTCGTCTGTTATAGGGAAGGTTACGGATTCGGTTATATGTATGGATCCTGGCAACCAAAATTCTGACTTTCAATTTGTATTGTAACATCATTATAGGTGATGTTACATATTAAAACAGATTCAGATAACAAACATGAATTCAGTTTCAAAATGTAACAACAACAAAATTGTTGTAAATTTAAATCTATGGGCGAGCCTGACATCTAGTTGAAACTCTGGAACTGCAATGTGCGCAGAACGAGTGCGCGGAAATTAAGATACTACAATATTAAACATCAGCATTAATTCCTTAAGAATTAATTTTACAAAAATTGTAACGTTACAGTATTAGGCATTATATCTTGGAGTTCGGGTCTGCTGGCATACTCACTGACACTCCGTTGAGTGGTATTGTTGGATTTAATGTCCCATGGAAGTCTAATATCTCCGAGACAACACCTGTACAAGTATGAATCTTTGTGTTTCTCTAATCGTCAGAGGCGGTTCTCCTGTCACTACTTCCCTGTTGTAGGTGACACGGTTTTCCGGTAAAACCTGTCCATTTCCTTCTTAAGGAGTTGGGAATCGGGAGGATCAAAATCAATGATATTTTAGGCGTATTTGCCAAACTCCCCTTAAATAATTTTACTTTCTATGGCTACGAAGATCTAGGACATGGGGGTCGAGCAGGGAGGGGAGAGTTGTAGCCATAGAAAAGTGTTTTACCCCTTCGTAGCAAAGCCTTCAGTTCTGGATTGCTCTTTATTGTACGCCTGATAACAGAAGGATTTCATTCAGTGGGCCTTCCATTGAGGCGCATCTCTAAGACCGCCCTTGAGGTATCCTACAGTCTATGGTCACGAAGATGTAGTACATGGGTGTCGAGCAGTGAGAGGAGAGTTGTAGTTATGCCAAATTGTTTTAACCCTTCGTAGCAAAGCCTCAAGTCCAGGACTGCTCAGCCCAGGCTATTTCACTTCAGCTTGTTCAACATTTTTCTTATGATATATGTTTTTCCTATTATAAAAATCGATTTACAAATTGAAATCAAATTGTTTGTCAAAATAAATAACTACGTTAATATTCGATGTTCTTAAAATTACCGCACTGTTTTTCAAGGGACAGATTTCTCAGTTCGAAATTATTAATCAATTTGATAAAGTTTTTTCAGAATTAGTTCTTCAAATCTTTAGTCTGTTTGAAAGGTTATTTGATAATCCAAAGTCTATTTCTAAAACGAAATTTAAGTTTTATTAGTTTGCAAATAGTCACAGATCTACTGTAATATTTTATACAAACAGGAAACCTGTGACAGAAAGTTGAGCACTAAATAATGTGCACATGACTGAACCCTTTCACATAATGTGGCTTTCTAGCGTATATTGGTTTAGTTTCCTCATACATGCCTGCATTTTTCTAGGGTTATTTGTGAACTGTTTAGGAAATCGTAGTGTATAAACATTGCCTTACAAATACGTAATTTGAGCATAAAAAGCATATATTTTGAGTAATAATTTTAATCAACCATAGTAGGTGGAATGTTATAAAGGCTTTGGATTTAAAATTCTGTGGACATAGATTATTTGTATCTAGTAGACATTTTAAGTGATTTAAATAATTCAAAAATTACGTACTTTCGCCACATTAGTTGTTAGCTATTAATATTTTATCTTTAGACCTTGTTCCTTTCAATGATTTATTAGTTGTTTAGTTGAAGAATAATATTCAACAAATATTATTTATGACAAATTGCGGATAAAACATAACCATTAACTAAAA
Source organism: Prosapia bicincta (assembly GCA_036971475.1). Lineage (NCBI taxonomy): Eukaryota > Metazoa > Arthropoda > Insecta > Hemiptera > Cercopidae > Prosapia > Prosapia bicincta. The sequence goes on from JBAIZL010000005.1 coordinate 216,259,371, forward strand.
ATAAACAGTTACATTACGATTTGATATGGAACCCGTCTTCTAATATTTCTGTCCTTATTTGATTAGAAGGGAAGCGCTACTTACGTCAACAGTTCACTAGTTCAATGATAGTAAATATTATACAGTATAAGTGAAAACTAGTAGCTAAAGTCGAAGAGGGATTTAAAATCTAAGAAAATACGTTATTAAAATTCACCCACAAAATTGAAATCGTATTATTATAAAATGAATAAGTTACCCCTGTCTCAGTGCACGATAAAGCTGTTGATAACATTTATAAAATACTTTTATAAAACATGATTTCGACATAGATTTAAATGACTAATTTTAACAATTAAAATTTTTAATTTGAATAATAACAAAACATTGTTTACACTGAGTTAAACCAGTGACAAATAATTTGTGTTTATTTCTGTTTTTATTACAAGTGTTACGATATAATGTTTCACCGAACTATAAAAAAAACTGCAGAAACTAATAGCTTTAGTAAAACAAAATTTTGAAATGAATAATTACACTTAAATTTAATTTTTTTTCTAAATTGGAGATTTACTAAATTTATACGATGAATATGTGGAAGGCTGTTGATAATATCTGTATCTTAAATTTCTGAAAACATCTGAGCAAATAACTTTATTAATATTCCTGTAAATGAAATGAATGCACATTGATGTATATTTACGAGAGAAATGTTTGCAAAACACACAAGGGTACATCTGAAGCACATCACCGTATTGGAATTTATAGCAAGATTAAATAGAGAAAAGCAATAACTCTTACAGTGCTCTCTGTTTTATTGCGATTTAGCCCTAATGGCGCCAGTAACAAGTAGATTGGGCGTTATTGTTGCTTACAGCACGAACGTGATATGATTGTTCTAACACTACCTGACCTGACTGCGTCTAGTGCAATTAGACTGCCTGTTGCAATAGGAAAATGCTGAGCTTTAGCCATTCAAAACAGAAAATATTATCTGTTTAGATATTATTATATAAACAAATAAATATTAATATATATAAACATAATATTGTTAACATTAGTTAATCATTTAAACAATAGTTTATGAATATCCGAACTTTCGGATAGTCATAAACTATTGTTTCCGTGATTATTTATTTATTTTAAAATACATTAATTTCATTATAAAATTATAAAAGTTACGTATATTCCATAAATACACACAACTTATTCAGAACAAACACACTCTGCGAGGACTCTGCAATAATATATATTTGTAATTATTTATTATTTAAATGGTTACAATAACATCACCAATAAAGCACGATTTATTTAAATGTTCATTTAATATTAACAAATAATGTAATAAATTTATATAATCAAATATAAATATATATATATATATATATATATATATATATATATCTTTTATTTGCATGTATTTATATAATAACATATAATATTATATATACATGATTATACCATTAACACTATTATGCTATATATAATAACAAGTGAAAATTATTTTTCAAATGTTTTTCAATAATTTTTATAATATGGAAACAAAAGTGGTTACCCTTGCTTCTGTTAGGAGTATTTGTATACATTTGAGTACATTCATCTGCCTTTCCTACCATCGTTCTTCGTTGCCCGATTTCGAAAACAACTCCATCATCACTTTTAGCTATTATAAAATGTTTAAACTATAAATAACAATAGTTTTAAACTACAAAATATACAATAACAAGAGCACAGTGGAATAACAAATAACAATGAAAGTATTCTCATAAACCCAAATACAACAAAAATAGTTAAAAATAGCTATTCCAACGAAGGACCTAAAATTAAACCCTTATGTACATTTCTTTAAATTTACATTTACAGTTTATAAGTTATTGTATTCTAGATTTTATTGATGAAGATGACATGGTCGTTGAAATATACATAAGGGTTTAATCTTAGGTAACTTGTTAAATCATTTATTTTTTATTATTTTTGTGGTATTAGAGTTTTTGCAATATTTTTATTATAATGTATTTTAAATAACCCCTTATTAGTGAACTAAATAATTGAAATGATAGTAATTATTTGTTATTCGGCGAGATGTTTCTCTTTTGACCAAATATTTTGGGTTTTAATCCCATTGAGTATTTTGGTTGGGTTAAATGCTTTAAACTTATGCTTTAATGTGTCAAGATTTATTTGAAAATTATTTTCTTTTTCGTAGTTTACCCAACTATTTTCTACGCATTGTTACATTATTATCAACCATGTAAACAGCTGTATAGATGTTTTATAAAGTGGGATGTTTCTCAGATTACATGTTTAATAAATAACCTTCCCGAAGACAAACGAATCCGTTCATAACAATATTTTAAACTATGCATTAAATTCAGTAAATTTAGAGGGATATTTTGCTCTGCAGTTAAGAAGGAAATTTATACGGCAATCATGAGATCTTTATAGCATAATCATTTCCATTCTACTGTACTTTATGATCCCTATAGAATTATTTATCGTCACTTGGTTTGTATTTTTGAATAATCTTAAAGCCTGCCTTGGGTTTAATTTACTGAACCAAGACATATACTGTCCAACATTGCAATATATATTTTATATTTTCTTCTCTTATTTTAATATTCAATACTTATATTTTTATTATTAGTATCATCTTTCTTTTTATTGTCGGTTATTCGAAAAACTAAATTAGAAAATACAAAAATGACTTCTTTGTTACATTTATGAAAACAATCATTTGAAGGTAAAATACACAGTGGAATTCAACAATGCTTTAAATAAATATATTTGTAGTCACTTTCAGAATGTCTGTTTATCAGTTGTTTTCAACTGAGGATCATGTTAGAAATTATTTCACACAACCAAACCTAAAATATTAATAGATAAACCGTACATAATTTATAAAAACAAACATTATAGAATAAGAAATTGTGTTAATCCTTATTTAATAATGTACTTTTAAATAGAGCCTATAATAATTTTGTTATAAATACAAATTCACTAACAAATTTATCCACCATAAATATTTATTTGGTAAAAGTTAAAAAATAGATTTATTATCGTTTTAAACATAGAATCTGTATATTAAATCTGCCAAAGGTATAATTTTTTTTTAACTCATTGAAGATGGTTGTTTTATCTTTGAAACGCGTTTCAATTAATAAACATTTGTGAGTTGTGTATATTTTATTATTATTATTATTACATTCACTTCATAACCCAAAGAATTTCGTTACGTTTTATCACTTAATAAACCACTTGTCACTAAGAACAAAATAACAATGTGTAAGACAAGTGGCAAAAATCCTAAATTATAGTTGAGGATGTACACTGACGATACTGTTGCATGATACACACCGCAAAGAAGTAGCTGACGACGTGAATAAATAAACGAGAAGAAATAATTGTGTGTCTAAAGGTTTTACTAGGGTCTATCAAAAAATAGATGGACTGTTTGATCTATGATGGCCTAGATGGTTCCAGTTAAATAAACTTGGTGTCGCTATCTTCGTACCGATCATCAGATTACAACGCAGTTTGTAGATTCTAAATATTGCTATTGGTTTTTTGGAAACGGAAGTTACTTGTGAATTGTGTTTGTATAACATGTTTTAAGTGGCATGGAAGTTTTAAAGATGGCCGTCAGTCGATTGAAGATGATGAGCGTTCTGGGCGACCTTCCACATCAACTGACGACGCACATGTTCACCCTGGTTCAGGCACATGGACGTCTGACTGTCAGATAAGCTATCCGTAGGGAGAAGCTACAAGTGTGGAGGAGTTACGACAGGTTTTTTTCAACACTACAAAGCTCCCCATTCAGCCCTCAGAGCTCTTGCGTTTTTGACTAGACACTCGATCAATGTGGCTCCCCACCCATCCTACACACTGACTTCACTCTTTCTGACTTTTTCTTACACCCCAAACTTAAAAGACCTTTAAAAAGAAGAATATTTGAGACGATTTCTGGGGTCAAGGTCAAAGATGGCGAACATCAGAAGAGAAACTCTCCAGGACACTTTACAAGAGTGGAAGCGCCGTTGGAATAAACTCGTGTGTCGGGGAGGGAGTGCATTGAACAAGACTTGGACATAACTTTTAAATACTATAATTTTTGTCTAATGATGTCAGTCTACGTATTTTTTGAACAGCGCTCGTATATTTGTCGCTCTTTTTGAGAGAAAAACTAAATACAAAGTAAGTAAAACGAACATGTGCACAGAACGGGGAGAACCAAAAACCAAACCATAAACGAAAAAGATTTGTTATCGAAGACAATAATGTCTGTAACTTTATGAAAAAGAAGAGCCTAAACTAATACACAAATCTTTGAAGGAGGAGAGGGTCATTATTCTCCGGAGCCTCGCCATTCGTTACAAAATCTGATAATTTATTTGGTAAATAATAAACTGAAATTAAACGTCTTGTTTTTACCTCAGTATTTGTATTCCAATTTTTAAAAAATGGTTTAGATAATCGAGTAATGCTTAAAGACTTTTTAAATATATTTTGTGCAGACGTGTCAGAGAATCGAGAAACTGGGAGGACAGGTAAATTAAAAAGATCGCTCACCTATATCCCTGCCGTTAGACAGTTTGATGGATGGTGGGAGACACAGGATAACAAAGCTAATCACCAAGAACCTGTTTAAAAAAAAATTATATTGCTAGATAATACTTCTAAAACAAGGAATACAGATGTAACAAGCAATCAATTATTTTTCAATTCCTATTAGTTCACAGTCTTCTTACACATATTTTGTTCAAACTTCAATCGTTCATAAAATACTTTTAATTCAACGCTCAAGGTCAAGTACAATATTTCAAGCTTGAAGTAATGACACTTGATGTTAATACAGTGTTTTCAAATGATAATTCATTATTTTGTGTTTTAAAAAAATGTCTTTTAGTTGGATTTGAATAGTATGACTGTATGTTTGAAATCCCTTCCACTGAGCCAACATAACGATAGCTGGAAATAGTTTTTTAGGGTGGTATATGTATTAGCATACATTGTTTTCAAATATGAATTAATTATTTTCTATTTAAAAAGTTGAGGTCTTTAGGTTGAATTCGAACTGTATAACACCTTGGATATCCAACACTCTGGCACTGAGCCAACTTTCCAATAGCAGGATATGTTTTTCTTAGAAGGGTATATGAATTTTTTGCCGCTACCTGGTTCTAGTCGAAGCCTCCGTTATGCATCCCTCCCGTCCTCCTCGTACTGTCGTGTTATCAAAAATTGTTGCCATGGTTACCACACAATATATTAAATAATACTTTAGAAAACAATTATACGCTTTACGCTAGATTAATTTTAATAATCAATTTAGTTTTCTAATATTGTGATTATATTTATACAAGATCTTGACTTGAACAGATCGTATACAAAGACTGGTTCTTGCAGCAAGCGCTTAAAATTTGAGCGAGAATAAATTTGCGAATGTTATGGGAGCAGCTTTAGAAGAAAAGCAAGTTTTCTAAGCAGTGTTATATTTAAACGTTTAATTAATATATGATTTAATTATATATAGTTCTGCTCCCGATATAGGCGACTTGCATAATAAAGTCACTTACGTTCTTTTCATTTTACGTCCGGATATCGGAGGTTCCGGATATAAAAGGGCCGGATATGAGAGGCTTTACTGTAAACATATAACGTTTAATAATTATATGATTTAATAAAATATAGTTCATTTAGTCTTTAGTCGATAAAAAAGCCAATTCCTACATTGAAATTGAAATACAAATATATTTATTGGCATTATATTTAATTTAATATAGTGAGGTATACTGATATTTTAATTAAGACATTATCATTTCTTAAATGATATATCATGTTGAGAAATATCATTTTAACTTGATAATGTACAATACATAAAGTAACATTTTCATACGCACTAGCACATACATTTATATTGTATCACCAAAACAGCTGTTGAATGGAATCATATGTTATCATTTAAACAAGGCTAAACTATTGATAAATGCTAAGTCTTTTATAGTGATAATTGAAGTATTTTTATCGATGCTAAAGTGTCAGTCGTGGTCAAAGAGGGTTGTTTTCGAAAAATACTCAGAATAAAGTCAGATAAAAATGTATATAATAACTTGAAAATATAATTGATGTTTACACTCAATATGAGGTAAATGTAAAAGTGGTTGATTTGCGAGTCAAGTAGAGTAAAACTCTCACATCCGGATCAATGGGGCGACAGCCCGATCCGGATAACGAAGAATCCGGATATGGCAGGGGTTACGTTTGTACTACATAATCACAATCATTCCAATTAATTGGAAGTGATGTATGATTGTTTTAAGTAAATAATTTATCCTTATTTCATATTGTAACTATATTTTAATAGCAATACAGAGCTGTATGTACAATTTAGTAACATGCTTTTGTGTGCAAATTGCTGTTATCAGGCTAGGTCAGTTAGTCACAATTTATTAGTAGCGGTAATTATGACTAGCCTAGGTTATCATGAATGTCGTCATTGCTTGATTGATTTGTTTGCTTCAAGGGAGTTTATCTCCTGATATGTCACGTACAAGACAAAGGCATCCCTTAGACGTATCTGCTTTGAAAGGGATATGTATCAACTCTCGAAACTTGCAACAATAAAAAAGAACTTTTGGTCTAAATCACCTTCTGTCAGTCATCTAAACATACCAGAAAATGCTTTATCAGTTTCAACTGTCAACTGGAATGAGAATCTCAGAGTACGTTTTTCTCGGTGTCGGTCAGTAGTTGAACGATACGGACACTCAAACACAACTGATTAAGTTGGGTAATATATACAATATGTTGGACACTAGGGAACTGAACTATACGGGAACTTGAACAAAACTGAATAAGTTGCAAAGAAACAAAGAGCTGACTGCTGGCACCCAAAGACAAGGCGACTTGTGTAATAAAGACACTTAGGTTATTTTCATATTGCGTCCGAATATCAGAGATTCCGGATATGAGAGGGCCGGATATAAGAGGCTTTACTGTATACAAATTTTATATCATTAGTGACGTTTCGAAAATTTGTTTGTATTCGTCATCAGGCTTGTTATGTTGTCGTTGTAAATTCCACATCTGACTATCAAGGCTTACTCAAGTGTTTTCGAATACATTACAAGTGCTTACAGTTGCAGTTGCTCATATAACATTAAACATGATGTTTATCTACACCAAAAACATTATAAAGGCCAGATGATGGAGATAAAAATATTTCCGAAACGTCACCATTAAAATAAAATATACCTTTTTTTTATTTACCTTATAGGCCCTATTACAGCAAATGTAAAAATGAATTATATTCTCGTTTTACTATACGCATTTTTATTTTATTTTAATCTAAATTCTTTTTCAAGTAAACACCTCTTTGGCCACGCCTGCCACTTACCATAAATATTAACACTTTAATAGGCATTATCAAAGATTGAAACGTCAGGTTTACCCTTAATTATGTGATGGCACATGATTTCAAACGTCGAAATAAAATTATATATATATATAATATGGAAAAATATGATAAATAGTTACTATCTGGAGTACATCCGTTCAATCTGCAGTCCATAAATTCGCAGTTCCGACGTTTCGCTAGAATCTCATCCAGCATTGACGAGGTGAACCCAACAACAGTAGAAGGGCGCAGATAACTCGGCTCCTATATATAGAGGAATGAAGCCTATCTCAGCTAGGTTTGTGAGGAGCACAAACTGGGTCTTAAAAACAAGCAGAAAACTTCGGCTCTATACAGGCACCACTGCGATACAGAGCATACCATTGATTTCCACTGTTGCCGAAAGATTGCTCAAGTGGAAAACTACAGGCCTAGAATTATTCGTGAGGCTATCGAAATTGAGAAGCGAGAGAGTCTTAACAAACGCGATGATACTTTGAATTTCCCCGCAGTCTGGAAGTGTGTCATCGATAGATTTTATCGGCAGAAAGGTGAACAGAGGCAAAGGAATGTGAGTAATTGTTTGGTTCAGGTGTGTGTGTGGATTGACGTCAATGTGTGTATTGACGTCAATGGGCGTGGCTTCATTCCTCTATATATAGGAGCCGAGTTATCTGCGCTCTTCAGTCGCTCTTCTACTGTTGTTGGGTTCACCTCGTCAATGCTGGATGAGATTCTAGCGAAACGTCGGAACTGCGAGTTTATGGACTGCAGAATGAACGGATGTACTCCAGATAGTAACTATTCATATGTATATATATATATATATATATATATATATATATATATATATATATATATATATATACAATAGAAGCCCTCAAATCCGAACTAATTGGGGCAATAGCCTGTTCGGATTTTCAAAAGTTTGGATTTGCCGAAAATGTTCGCATTCCGGATTTGCTGATTATTTTGTATTTGACAGAAGTGAGTTTTTTTTATTAGAGCATTCATTACATATTTGTATATCAAAAATTAAAGTTTTTCAGTGCTACAAGTGAAACGCTACAACGCCATCACTCGAAAGTTTCTGTGAATGAAAAAATTAATCTGGCTGTATTTTTTATGGTTTACACAAGAGAGGCAGAAAGGAGTTCCTATTAGTGACTCAATAATACAAGAAAAGGCATTACAGTTAAATAAATTAATGAACTGTGCTTTGGAATTTACTGCTAGCAATAGATGGTTGGATAGATGGAAGAAAAGGCACGGAATTAGACAACTAACGGTAAGCGGAAAGAGGTTATCAGCTGATAATCTTGCTGCAAAAGAGTATTTAGACAAATTTCACAGATTTGAATTTGTCTGAAAATTACTCACCCCAGCAAGTGTGTAATGCGGACGAGGGTGGATTGAATTTTAAAACCCTTCCCACTAAACGGGTTGCGTCTAAAGAGGAACCTTTAAAGGCCTTAAAACGAGTCTCACAGTTTTAGTCTGCAGTAACGCCGCGGGAATAAATAAGCTACGTTTAATGGTGATTGGAAAATCCGCCAGGCCACGATCCCTTGAAATATATGAATATTCCCCCAGTTCATTACAGAAATCAGTGCAAAGCTTGGATGATGGATAATATTTTCAAGGAGTGGTTCAAAAATAAATTTGTTAATAAGTAACAAAATTTAATAAAAAAAATGGACTGCCACAAAACGTTCTACTTTTGATAGAAAATGGTCCTTCACATGCTTCAGACATGCAGTGGGTATGTAAAGACATAAAATCATTATTTCTCCCACCTAACGTGAGATCGTTGCTTCAGCCTATGGATCATGCAGAACATAAAACTGAGCTATAGGATAAAAGCTTCTGCAAACATTAATGGAAGAAGGTTGTTCTCTTTCTATTCCAGAAAAACTTAGGACGATTCCAATAAAGGGTGTAATTTACTGGGTAGCTGAATCCTGGAATAATATCAGTAACAATTTACTGCTGAAATCTTGGAAGAAGCTCTAGCCTAGCCTCGAATTGATGGCAACACCACTTAGAACACGGGTTGATGAGACTGATCTCCTTCAGTTCATTCAAAGAGTACCAGGATGTAAAGATGCTGAAAAAAGTTGCCTGGAAGAGTGAACAACACTAGATAACAATCAAGAATATATCGAGCATGGCATGGTGTCTATGGGCCAGGATGAACACGATGACAGTGTAGCAGATAGCAATAAAAAGGTGTCTACGAATGCAGCTACTTATGCTGACGCTGCCGCCGCTCTCTACATTGAGTTGCGTTACGTTCATTAACATGCATCTGCAACACCCAATGATGTTATGCTAATGCGACGGTGGTGCAACATCGCATCCTCGGAAGGTTTACGTCTCTTCCCCAGAAGAAGATTACTGATTTTATGTAAAAAATATAGTCAAGTGCTTGTGCCTTTCCTTTTTAAGTGAAACATATAGTTTAGTGTTTGTCTTTTTTGTTTTTTCTTTATTGTCATTAAATTCTATGTTAATGAATGACACAGTAGTACAGCATATGCCTTCGTATTATATCATGTTTTTACTGTGTCAATTTCAAAATATTATATATCTCAGTCCTGTTTTACGTAAGTAGCAAACATTCAGTACATACTTCAATAAATTTGTAATACTTTTTGAAAATTTGGTTTTCATCAAATCCTGTTCGGATTTCGGAGGGGGGTCGGATTTGAGGGGTTCTACTGTATTTAATAAAAAGCTTACGAAAAATTATTTACTAAAATCAATTGGTCTTTGTTTTCCCGAATAGGACAATACAAAACTGTTTGTTTATATTACTTGATTGTAATTAGTATGGTTACAATAACAAATATTATGATATTTGTGAAGAAACAGAATCTATTTTTAAGAAAATCATAAAAGAAATAATATTGTCATTGAAAACAAATAGATTTGTGTTTACTAAATAATCATTTTCTACTTCTCTTTACTTCTTACTGCGGACGTACAGGGTCATATGACTCCGATGGTCCGATGATGAGGATAAGTTGCTGCAGCCAAGATCCAAAACTGCTTATTGGTTAATATTGTTAAATAACTCATTATCTAAGGCCAGTACTACAAAATTCTCTTAAAATAAAATAATAAATATACATTTAATTAATTTTGTCAACTACTATTATTTACTTAGAAATGTTTTTCCTGTTTTATTATCTAAACACATTTATTTTAGTGATATTAGAATAATAAACAAAATGTTAACAATATCGTTTATAGTACGTTTACCTCCTTATGTTCTTGGCGATGTCGTACGCTGCATTGCCTTTGTAAATGTTAATAAGTTACATTAGTGACAAAAAATATTTTCTGTTACACTTTAATGTTATTATTGTTTGAAAACTTCGCTTTAAAACTTTTAAAATAAAATAGGCTTTTGCCTTTCCTAATACCAGGATATTTCAATAAGTTTGGCAGAAACTGGAGAGGTTTGAACAAACTACGCCAATTTCATGTTTAGTTCTGAAAACGATATTGACAATGGTAAAACGCCTTGAATAAATAACTCATTGACTCTCTAGCTTTGGCTATGTAAAGGGCAAAACGTATGGAAATGTGTCTGCCCGGTGCTTCAAACATAGTCACACATGATCACGAGCGGTTTTAACATTAAACTCCTCACGCGCACGATTGCTTCACGAAAGGCATTAATCTTCTCCTGAAATTCCTCCAGAAACTGGTTTTTAGTTAATCAATTTAAGTACGCCATTGTTTTTATATGCTATTAAAGGGCGCTTCAGAATTACGGAAGTAAGACTTTAATGGTACTTTAAACTGTGATATTCTGTAAGACATTCAGAGGACAAACAAAATGCTTTCGTCAAGTTTTTTCTGCTCCATATTTTTAATTAATACAAAATCATTTTACGATATCAAGAGCAAACTGATAGAATATATTACAATGAAATTAATATTCCTTGTTTTAAAGCTAATATCTGTAAATAAAACTATTTAATTGAAAAATCTATTAAATAATTTCTATATGCTCTAAACATTTATGCACACTATATTTATATTTACCTTTCACTCCTATATGCTCAACATTTTATAAGCTCTACATTTCTATATGCACTATATTTATATAAGAACTTTACTTAGTATCCTACATACTTCTATATTCCTTTAACTCTTATATGTTCAACATTCTATAAGCTCTACATTTCTATATGCACTATATTTATATAAGAACTTTACTTAGTATCCTACATACTTCTATATTCCTTTAACTCTTATATGTTCAACATTCTATAAGCTTTACATTTCTATATGCACTATATTTATATAAGAACTTTACTTATTATCCTACATACTTCTATGTTCCTTTAACTCTTATATGTTCAACATTCTATAAGCTCTACATTTCTATATGCACTATATTTATATAAGAACTTTACTTAGTATCCTACATACTTCTATATTCCTTTAACTCTTATATGTTCAACATTCTATAAGCTCTACATTTCTAAATGCACTATATTTATATAAGAACTTTACTTAGTATCCTACATACTTCTATATTCCTTTAACTCTTATATGTTCAACATTCTATAAGCTCTACATTTCTATATGCACTATATTTATATAAGAACTTTACTTATTATCCTACATACTTCTATGTTCCTTTAACGCTTATATGTTCAACATTCTATAAGCTCTACATTTCTATATGCACTATATTTATATAAGAACTTTACTTAGTATCCTACATACTTCTATATTCCTTTAACTCTTATATGTTCAACATTCTATAAGCTCTACATTTCTATATGCACTATATTTATATATGAACTTTACTTAGTATCCTACATACTTCTATATTCCTTTAACTCTTATATGTTCAACATTCTATAAGCTCTACATTTCTATATGCACTATATTTATATAAGAACTTTACTTAGTATCCTACATACCTCTATATTCCTTTAACTCTTATATGTTCAACATTCTATAAGCTCTACATTTCTATATGCACTATATTTATATAAGAACTTTACTTAGTATCCTACATACTTCTATATTCCTTTAACTCTTATATGTCCAACATTCTATAAGATTTACATTTCTATATGCACTATATTTATATAAGAACTTTACATAGTATCCTACATACTTCTATATTCCTTTAACTCTTACATGTTCAACATTCTATAAGCTCTACATTTCTATATGCACTATATTTATATAAGAACTTTACTTAGTATCCTACATACTTCTATATTCCTTTAGCTCTTATATATTCAACATTCTATAAGCTCTACATTTCTATATGCACTATATTTATATAAGAACTTTACTTAGTATCCTACATACTTCTATATTCCTTTAACTCTTATATGTCCAACATTCTATAAGATTTACATTTCTATATGCACTATATTTATATAAGAACTTTACATAGTATCCTACATACTTCTATATTCCTTTAACTCTTATATGTTCAACATTCTATAAGCTCTACATTTCTATATGCACTATATTTATATAAGAACTTTACTTAGTATCCTACATACTTCTATATTCCTTTAGCTCTTATATATTCAACATTCTATAAGCTCTACATTTCTATATGCACTATATTTATATAAGAACTTTACTTAGTATCCTACATACTTCTATATTCCTTTAACTCTTATATGTTCAACATTCTACAAGCTTTACATTTCTATATGCACTATATTTATATAAGAACTTTACTTAGTATCCTACATACTTCTATGTTCCTTTAACTCTTATATGTTCAACATTCTATAAGCTCTACATTTCTATATGCACTATATTTACATAAGAACTTTACTTAGTATCCTACATACTTCTATGTTCCTTTAAGTCTTATATGTTCAACATTCTATAAGCTCTACATTTCTATATGCACTATATTTATATAAGAACTTTACTTAGTATCCTACATTCTTCTATATTCCTTTAACTCTTATATGTTCAACATTCTATAAGCTCTACATTTCTAAATGCACTATATTTATATAAGAACTTTACTTAGTATCCTACATACTTCTATATTCCTTTAACTCTTATATGTTCAACATTCTATAAGCTCTACATTTCTATATGCACTATATTTATATAAGAACTTAACTTAATATCCTACATACTTCTATATTCCTTTAACTCTTATATGTTCAACATTCTATAAGCTCTACATTTCTATATGCACTATATTTATATAAGAACTTTACTTAGTATCCTACATACTTCTATATTCCTTTAACTCTTATATGTTCAACATTCTATAAGCTCTACATTTCTATATGCACTCTATTTATATAAGAACTTATTTTCGTATCCTCTGTATTTCTGTATACTCCTCAATAATACATGGTCAACATTTAAAATTATCTAAACTTCTATTTGCACTTTATTTATATATGAACTTTTTTAGTATCCTATTTATGTCTGTACACTCTTCACTTCTATATGGTTAATATTCTATAACCTCTACATTACTATATGCACTATATTTATATATAAACTTTTTTTAGTATCATAAATATTTCTGTATACTCTTATATTCTATATGGGCAAAATTTTTTGTAAACTAAATTTTATGTGCACTATATATATATATATATATATATATATATATATATATATATATATATATAAATATATATATATATATGTATATATATATATATATATATATATCGCAATATGTATTCTTGTGTATTATTAAAGAACATAGGACAAAATACAAATACAAGAATTATAATTGAATTTACAATTCAAAGCTTTTCGTTGGCTAACAGTACCAACATCATCAGGAATATATATATGTACTTCATTTAGTGTCCTATATATTTCTGTATACTCTTATATTCTATAAGGTAAACATTTTATATAGTCTAAATTTCTATGTCCACTTTATTTATATATGAACGTTTTTTAGTATCGTATATATTTCTGTATACTCGTATATTCTATATGGTCAAACTTTTATATAGTCTACATTTCTATGTGCACATTATTTATATATGAACATTTTTTAGGGTCCTATATATGTCTGTGTACTCATATTAAATATGGTCAACATTTTATATAGTCTAAATTTCTATATGCATTTTACTTACATAATAACTTTTTTTAGTATCCTATATATTTCTGTATACT
>JBAIZL010000005.1:216278906-216293906 GCA_036971475.1 Prosapia bicincta
ATTGGTTGGTTAAGTTTATTGTTTTTAACTGTATTTTGCATTTTCAAACAATAAAACTCAAAAGCTTATGTCTGGAAAAATAATGAAAGATTCATCCTTTCACAAAGAATTATTATGAATTTTGAACATGTTGCACTAAAGGGAGTGAATAACGACTTGGGAATACGCTTTCTACACATTATTGAACGTCGAAAATCAGCAGAAAGTCTACGTAGTCTGTTAAGTGTATGACTTGAGCTGTGCCTGCTTGGAAATGTTACGTCAAAATGATAACATATTTTATATATTCAAGTAAAATAAATTTTCATTAAAAATTGAATAAAAATGTATACAAACGAAAATTTTAAAACTCAGTTACTTAGATCAACAAAGAAAAATTGTACATTAGTTACTTTTCATTTATTAACTACAATTGGAATAAATAAAGTAACATAACTCATGCGTTGAAATAGCTGTTCTACCAAATAACCTAGAACATGAAATCGGCTGTTTAATGAAATCATATGCTATCATTTATTTTAAGCCAAATACAGTGTAAAGAAATAAATATATTGCATACATCGACCCTTTTTGTAAAGATTTTCTCCCATATAAAAACAAAATTATTTTATTAAATTTAATGAAAGATTATTTGAAAAATACTGTTTTTTACATCTAGTGTCAACCATTACAAGGTTGAAAATATGTATTTGAACTTGATTGGATGAATAAAAAGAATTTATTTTACATATATATATATATATATATATATATATATATATATATATATAGCCTTTATACATATATATTGTTTTTGAAATATTTCCTAAAACAACTATATTTTAAAATAACTTTTTAGCATAAAATCTGTTTATTGTTGTGATATCTCACTAACTATACACATTGTATTTTACAATCTATCTAGCAGGTGGATGTTATAGTTAGATTATGAACTTGAGTGGAATGTTTCAGTGAGAACTTAGCAGTTTCCATTAGAATATTGAATTCCATATATTAATAAAATTGTTGCTGTATTACACAGGTGTATAATATATAAATAGCTTCGTTGATTTACAAGGCAGTGGGGGCATATCGCTTGGGTAGAGATTACTCGATAAAAAAACGCGGAAACTTTGCGTTTAGTCAAACGACTAATGCGACAAGGAAAATCAATAAAACCTGTCGCAGTTTATTTTACGAACAAAGTGGTGTTATTCAAATATTTTAAACACAAATTCTTTTTGAGATTTTACATTTAAAAAACAGATGATGACCGTTTACAAAATAAACTATTTAAAAACAAAACCTCAAGTGAAACGTTGAATGAGTTTAGACAGTTCTGCCCAACTAGAGACGAATTGTTGCGTACTGTTCTGTTCTGGGATTTATTTAGAGCTGAATAAATAGTAATAATGGCCCTTTACCATGAGACTATTATGGTTGCTGTACCATTAGAGAGAACAGTTAAGGTAGGGTGGATTTACCCTGACCATACCTTTACTTTACTCTATCCAATGCCAGATCTTGGCATTTCTGACTTTCTCCTTCTAGCCTCTCAGTAAGACAATGCTGGCTTCTCTCTTCCATATCTTGCAATGCTGTGCAATTCTGATGATGTGGAGCGTTCATTTTTGACAGGTGCACAGATGGAAAATATCTAAGGCTAATCCTATGTTATATAGGTGAGCTTACAGATAGTCCCGGCCCGTAAGTATTCTGAATCTCGCAACAGCTTCCACTCTAGGTAGGCTATGTGGTATAAGCACTGTGTGCGCCAGGCCCCTCCATATCTTTCCAGCGCTCATTTCTTTTTGCATTCCCTTGTTTTTTTTTCATTTATAGTAGCAACCAATAGCACTCTTGCTGTCAATAGAGGTATAGGATTGTAAGGTGTGGCAAGGTGTTACCTTTCGTCGCTAGCTGGTCTGCGCGTTCAATTCCTTCAATGCCGACATGTCTAGGGAGCCACTGTAGCACAATCTACCACCCTTCTTCGATCATTCCTGAAAGGGTCTTTCGTCCATTCATGGTTTATACACAATCGGTGTAGGTATTACTAGTTAGTGCAATTATAGCGGCCTGCGAATCCACGAAGAACACAACCCTTGCCGACTATCCGGAGATCATACAAAATTTTTCCGCAGCTTGTACTATAGCCGCAATCTCACCACCGACATTGGTGGCATTAATTCCAACTGGGCTGATGGGGGGCAAAGTTGATTACGTCCATAGCATAATTTAAGCTGGGTCGTACTAAATGAACCCAAGCCAAACAGAGACAATGCGAAAACCGAATACGGACGCTACTTTGGACCATATACTATAAAGCCTTGCACAATTCATTAGAGTATTGAACTTAATATATATCAGAAACTTGTACAGTTAATTACAGTCCTGAACCTATACAATAAAATCTTGTAGAGTTATTTAGACCTTTATGTAGTTCATTAGAGTTCTGAACTAATGTCAGAATATATAAAAGATGTCAAATTCTTTCCACAATATAAATCATATAAGTTTAGAAATATTCGATTCAGTTCAGCTAGTATGCGTGTCTTCAGTTATAGAATATATTAGCTATCTACCCTTTACATAAACACACAACATTATTTTTTTCAGTTTATTAACAGTCTAAACCCGGAGACACAAAACACTGAATGTGAGTGTTTTGTCCAATGAGAAATATTCGTTGTTTTACTTAATAATTAATTTTATCAAAGATAACAATACCATGACCTAAAGTAAGAGTTTAGTATAAAAGATTAGGTTATATTATTAACAACTTATAAGAATGAAAAATTATTCTCCAAAAACAATTTTTAAACCCCTTTTGATTTCTTATTTATTATTATAAAATAATATATTAAAACAATATCAAAAAGCAAAATAAGCTGGATAATTAAACACGAGATACACTGTAATTCCTTTTTATGAAATGAAATGTATTTTAGTTGTCACTTATTTAAGTATGAATACAAACTAGTTTTAGACAAGAAGACTTCTAAAAGGTTTAATTTAAAAGTCATAAATTAATTATTAACAATATTGTCAAATAATCTCAATGCCTACAAATAAAATATTATTTTTAAATTATTTTCATTCGATAACTCAAATATATTGTTAGGAAAATAACAGTTTCATATAATTAACCGTTATTACATAATTACTGCATATTAAAGTTAATGTCAGTGCTGGACTTCGTATTTTCTGCAGTTAATTCTAAACCTCCTAACTTGCAAAAGCCATCTGAAAATATCGGGCACCTGCCCGGGAAAGGGTTTTAACGGTAGCCGTGTTTTGCATTTTAAGGGTACACTTCGGCGCGGTACAAAAGTGTCACTTATAACAATGTGGAGGAATTTCAATTGCGGGGAATAATTTTCCATTTGTTTCATTTCACTTTTACGAAAGGAACAGTATAGTCAAATTTAATATCACATTGAAGCAAAATTTAAGTGCCTAACAATGACAACGTTACTCTGCAAACAAATTATATCTATTATTATCCTAATGTCAATTATATTTTCAAATCCTAATCGGATATATAACATTACATTACACCGAAATGAGAAAGACTAATTATAAGGGAATATACCTTGAATATATTTGTATCTAATAAAGTACAAATATAATGTAACCAAGAAACAATAAATTAAACAGGATGCAAGATAATAAAACGTTGTTTACAGATACCTTGCTACGTCACATTGAGGTTATTTTCGGGGCTCAGAAATTTAAGCAGTGAAAATTAGAGAAACAGGTTCAACCAAAATTGTTTATTTTCACAAAAGAAGTAATTTAAACAAAAATATTTTAAAGTTATTTCCTACTTAATTCAAGAAAGAAAAATAATATTTTAGCTACTTTTTATTAAATAATTAATTAATATAGATAAAGCAACATAACCTATGTGTTGATGTAGAACACTTGTTCTACCCCATAACCTGTAACATAAAATCAGCTGTCTTATGAAATCATAGTTATCACTTATTTTAAGCCAAATGGGACGAAATAACTATATTGCATACCTTGCCTATTTTAGTGAAACATTTTCTCTCATATAAAAGTAAAATTAATTTGTTAAATTCAATAAATTAATATTTGATAAGAATAATCGTGCGAATTAAAAAATACAACAAAATCTAAATAAAATGTATTTTCCGAAGTAGAAATATCCCTTTCTGATTTCTGCCTATAAATCACGTTGACCCAAATATAATTTTTCTCTAAATGGAACATATGTTATAAATGCAGGACATATTAACCAACATGCTTTATTTATTAGATTTACTCAATAACCTACGCTTTGCGAATAGGAAATAAAACTTACTTCTGAACTATAAAAATACAATGCAGAAAAATATACACTATTAGGTGGTACGAAGTTCGCCGCAACAGCTAGCACAGTAAAAGCTCTTTTATACGGCATCTTCCGAAACGTTCTATTATCCGGCACATTATTATAGTAATAGATTATTGCTATATATGTCATTTTCATTTTATACTTTAAAATTATTATCAGTATGAAGCTTGCTCTTTAATTATTCTTTAACCATTCAGAGGCAGAAGGGCTTAGGTTCTTTAAGGGTTAATTTACTTCTTCGTAAACGTTATCGCCTAACTCAGGCCACTCATGCAACTGAGTGACAAATATAAAAAAATTTAAACTTGCTAGGTTATTTATTTTCGGCTTAATTGTCGTCTCGATAAATGTTGGAAGAAAGAGAATCATTAATGTCAAATCCTAATATCACCATCATCTAATATTATCATCATAATGTTAATACAGTAGATAGTCGAAATTCTGGGTCCCGATTATTCGACTTCCTTTAAATTTGAGTGCGGCTTCGAGTGGACTAACCACGGGATTAATCAGCTAATCGGCGGTTAAACACATTGCCGGTTTTATATAAGAACTAAAGTGCTGATTGGATGGATATAGAACTATCCAAAGAGTGGTTTTTTAATGAGTTTGTGCCCGAAACTGAAAGGTTTATAATAGCAAAAACTTTACCTCGGACGGCTATTTTACTGTAAGACAAAGCACCATTGTATTTCGATGAAGATCAACTATGCTCTGATGATATCCGTACTTTATATATTCCTGCAAATGTCACGAGCCTAATCCAGCCGATGGATCAGGATATATGAAAAAAAAATACACGTTACCTTCTACAATCTCGGTTAGAAGCGATTGAAAGAGAAGAAAGCATTGAGGGCGATCTAAAAAAAAATTACAGTTAAGGGGTTGTATACATTTTAACGTTTTATGGATGAAAAACGTTTTTGAGCAATACATTTCTGTTCTTTCTTGAATTTTTTCTTATAAATTTTGTGTGTGTAAGCGTGTGATTTTATTAATACGTACGGAAATACAGTAACTAAATACAAACAAATGTGGAAGGTAGGATGTCAATAGTACTCGTACATTCAATTTTCCTTTATAGGCAGCATAACGTTACATATTGTATATAGCCTATATAACTTAAGATCTATTATCAGGAAATGTTCCATAACCGGAAACATACCGACCCCGAAGGTGATGGATATTAGAGATTTTACTGAAGTAGTTTGAAATGAAAAAAAATATTTTT
The DNA here is from genome assembly GCA_036971475.1 of Prosapia bicincta. Taxonomy (NCBI): domain Eukaryota; kingdom Metazoa; phylum Arthropoda; class Insecta; order Hemiptera; family Cercopidae; genus Prosapia; species Prosapia bicincta. Next base: position 216,284,480 of record JBAIZL010000005.1, read on the forward strand.
ACAATAAGAAATACAGACATATCATATGTATTTGGGAGAGAGAAAATAGCCTACCCATAATTTTAACTAACTACACTACCTTTAAATATAACCAATAGCTTAATAGTCAACTCAAAGTAATAGTTCTTTCGAGCACAAACGCATTAACGAGAAATGGGAAGGCGTTAGAAGTGCTTTTGCTATTTTTACATAGGAAACCTTAATGAATACATCTCCAATGGATATTTTAGTACAATAAAAATGAAATACAGAACAATGCGTCACCAAACAATACAGCAATAACCGGAACATTACCGGAAACAAATCATTGTGATGGTTTTATGGCAAAACATTGGATTATGTTTCGATGTTTGCATTGGAAACACTACCCTCCAAAGAGATCAGGATGTATTTGTGTTGAATGGATGGAGAAATGATTAATAGTTAACCCCGATAAATTACAATTATTGCCCCATTTTTTAAAGCAGCTCACTTTTTGAACAAAATCAATTTTGCACTTGGCAAATTGTTTAAATTAATTAAAAATAATTATTTGACTAAAATAACACTTACGGTAAGGGAAGCACTAAAAGGTAACATACACCATGCGAATGATTTAATTGCTCTAAAGCTTGTGAATATGAATTGAATACAATAGAAATATAGGCAAAACCCCCAATACCCCAAAAATAACTAACATTACAAGATTGACTAAGATACACTTAGGTACATTTCAATGGCCATGTCACTATCATCACAGGGTCCTATTTCGTCATTCTAGTTTGTAATTTATAGTATTGTAGATTGTAAATTTGCAATAGGACCCTCTGATAATGATGGCATCATCGACATGTAGATAGTGGTTAAATCTTAGGTAACTTGTAATAATAGTTATTTCTTATAATATTTGTGGTATTGGGGCTTTGCCAATATTTTTATTGTAATACATTGTACCAAGGTACTCCTAATATTGTATAAATTTGTTACTTATTAATTACCTAAATATTGCTACTAATTAGTGATAACTATATTTTTCTATAATAATATTATTTTACTATTTTTTGTGTTTTAATAGGAAAACTTAAATTTTAGAACAAGGTTCATATATTTACGGAAGGGTCTGTTTAATTGAGTTGGGAAAGTGTGAGCAGGATAATGCCGCCAAGTATCTTGCCCCGTATAATTGGAGAATTCCAGGAAATTGGCTGCTTAAAAAGCTATCACTTCAAAAAAAAGGATCAGAAAAGCTTTGTAACGATATGGGACTATGAGTGTAAGACCTTCCACTTAGTATCTGAGGTTTGAATGGTTAGAAATAAAATCCTGGTTTTACAAGTTAGGCATAATAAATAAGTTATAATCGTAATAAAATGGATCTGACGTCTTGTGTATAGCAACATGTAAATTTAGCACCCTTATGAACCACACACTAATCTAAATGTATCTAGTAGTTATTCATTTTACACTTCTTCGATTCATTCACACTCTCCCTCTATGTATGTCTTGTTCAAATCTTTAATCGTAAATTAAATACTATTCATTCATTCACTCAAGTTCAAATACATTTTTTTAAGCTTGGTAGGTGCACTTTATGTTAACATAATTTTATTCAAATATTAATTCAATATTTAAATTTAATAATGAATTGATTTTAGTTTAATACAGGAAAAAAACATTTCACAAAAGAGAAATGTATCGAATATAGTTATACCTTCTCATTTGTCCTGAAATTAATGGTAACATGTGATTTCATAAAACAGCTGATTTTATGTTATAGGTTATGTGCTAGTACAACTTTCTTAAATCATAGGTTATGTTATTTTGCTTGTATTATTTGTAATTATTTAATAAAAAGTGGGTAAAATATTTTTTTCCTTGCCCCGGTTAGTCGGGGCTCGGATAATCGAGGGTCCGCTGTAAGTATAACACTGGCATCACAGGTGGGCAATAAAAAACATTGTATTCAAAATAAGGAGAAACATGCTGAAAAGTGACAACAATTCAAGTTGTATACATGTAAGCCTTTTAAATGTAATTTTTGAAAATGTTTATATTAAAATTCAAGTTGTTAACTTTAATATAAGCTATATTTTTTCAGAACGATTTGGATAGACAAAGAATCTGCCTAAATGAAATCGTTAGGTACAATTGTTTATGTAAGCAATTTAATAGCCAAGGCATAATGAAGTGCAAATATTAATTTATAGGTGAACAATAAATTTAAAGTAACTAACTAACACAATATACAAACAAATAGGAGGGTTAAAAAGCATGCACACATATTTTCCAAGCTATGATAACTTCTTTTCATAGTTCCGCTATCAACGTTTATCTGCGACAACTGAAGGAAAGATCGTGATAGATTGGAAGTTCACTATCCCTAACAAAACATTATCTAAATTGTTGTATTTACGAATTATATACCTTAAATGCTATCACTAAGAATACATAAAATATATTAATTAGTTAACAGACATTCTTAAAAGACTCATCTTTATTTCCTTTAGGAAAATTGGTATAGGCCTACATTTAAGTATATTCTTCTGCCTTTCCTAGCATCAAAATGTTATTTTTTTTAATTACGCGTTCCAGATTATCTCCATCATCACGGAGTAGATTTTAATTGTAATAATTAATTTAATACGAAACGCGTCAGGTATTATGTTTTGACATTAGGAAAGGAAAAAGAATGTACTCAAATACATATAATTAACAGATTACCATGAAGGGTAGATGCAAAGTTTATTTTAACTTTTAAAAATAATTTAAACTTGGTGTTATAGTCATTTTTTATACGTGTATCCTGTGCTCCTCTAAGCAATGTTTTTTTTTCATTTGTAATAACGCTGTTATTTTAAATAGTTTTGAGTAAATGTTTTACTGTAAAATATTATACCAATACTATTGCATGTATATTTATATTGTAGAAGTATGTGTTTTATCAATTGATAATTAGGGACTGTATAAATAATTTCACAATTATGTTAAACTGTGCACTGTTTATCACGGCATTTCGTAAAAAACATGTGCCGCCTAAACATAGATATTGTTTTTACCAGACTGGCATTCTGCCTGACTGAGGAATGAGCTACAGTGCAGTTTATTAACACCTGGAACCGCTGTAAACAAATCATGTGGAAACGTGATGTGTAAAACATGTATGATCTCTATAGTATATTTATTAAACACTTTATCAAAATAAAATTTCGCTCTCAATGTAAAGAAAGAGCTATATATCTATTATATGAAGTTATGGTATAGTGCCTATAATTGGTATATCTATTATATATAAATTATAATATCACTGAAAATAATTAAAAATTTTACAAATATTGGAAATATTTATTTTAAATTATAATTAAATAATAAGTAGTATATAAATTTTAACTTATGCGTTTGGAATACTGAGAAATTGATGTTTAAAGTTATCTTGTTGAAACAAATATTATGTTTACACAATGATTTTATTGCTCTGTTGAAAAATGTTATAGGTTTATTTTTTTCTTTTTGAAACAGGTTTTCCTAAAATTGGTTAAATGTAAACTGAAAGCAAAGAAATTTACTTTTTATAAATTTTGGATTGTTGATATTTTTACCATTTCTGGTGTTATACTATCGTTTTTTCTGTAGCAAAATGTATAAATAAATCTTTCCTTGATAGCAACTTTGACCACTTGGTCAAATATATACTTTATATATTTTCTTAATATTTTATATAAATAAAAACCTCTTACTCACAAAAACTTGATTTAAATTCTTAATTAAATTCAGCAAACTTTTTCAGAGGATATTATCACAAACACAATTGCATTCCGTAATAACAGTTATGTATGTAACTTTTTTCTATGAAAATGATTTTTTTTATAGAAATGTACCTAAGAATCTCACCTTATTTCAATAATTCCTTCAGGGCAACGCTATGTAATGTCAAGATGAAGTAGGAACTTTAGCTACGTCAGGTTTACGCAATTAGCGAAGTTTATCATTAGTTTACTGTAAAATATAGTTGCAAAGTCTTCCACGAAACTATTTCCGCAAAATCAATAAAAAGAAATGCTATTTTGTTGCATTTCACGTTTCTCTATCAAGGGGCTCAAGTTCATTGTTCTATAAACTCATCTCAAGCTTTTTTTGTCAGAAACCTTAAAGTGGTAGTTTTACAGAAATATTTAATTATTTAATTAAATTTATTTAACAATTTAACATTCGAATAACTATATCAACATTATGTATCCGTTGAAAAACGTATTTTAACTTGTGTGGACGAAAGAAATTATTTTATTACGATTTAAAATGTAATCACAATACCCTATATACAAAAATAAATAAACAAAGAAATATAAATATAAATAAATATATATATATATATATATATATATATATATATATATATATATATATATATAGGTAGAATGTAAATAAAAAAATACTGTTCGAAAAAATAAAATTTTTCAATTTGAAAAATGGAATCATCCTTTCATTTTATTATTTTTTGTCCACTACACTACCTCAACAATACGTAGATAATTAATGTCTGTTTGAAACATATCTTGATGTTGAATCAGAAAGGAATTAATAATCAAACACCGAACAGTAGTCCGAAATAAATTAACAAAACAAATGCTAATGATTAATAGTTATTTGCATTACATGTGCAACTAAATGTTTCTAAGATTAAGAATACTTAGGGCTACCAGGCAAAAAGGCAATCATTGGCTATGATGGAACTAAGATATGGTTTGGATTACTTGCTGAGAGAGAACAAATAAAAGAGTGTGTCAGAAGATGATGGATAGCATTCCTGAACAACTCTGACATACAACAGCGACAGCTGATGGAACGTTATTAACTTGTAAACAGGCGGGAATAATCGATCAGTAGCACGACGAAATTATCTCAACTTCATACAAATTTTAACTCTAAATAAATTTAAACCAACTGGAAAATCCTGTTTGAAGACAAACAACGGGAAACTAAATCTTCTTGCCTGTAAGCATTAAGTACAATTTCCTCTCAACAATTGCATAAAAACATAGAGTTCTCTTCACCATTAATACGGCGTCGCGCGGATATTGACACGTTCTAATACATCTATAAAGATTTATATAAGTGCTGCATATAAGTATTGTAGCTCAAGTTAAGATATAGCATACGACTTCATTCAACCGCTGATTTTATATTATACGTTATGTTCAACAACAGAACATTTGACGCGTAGGTTTTCTGACTTTATTTATTGTGTAATACTAACTTTAAATGTTAAAATTCAATATTTTTTATCAGTTATTTATTATATTACCATATACATACATACACACACACACACACACAAATATATATATATATATATATATATATATATTTATATTTATATATATACATATATATGTGTGTGTGTGTGTGTGTGTATATATATATATATATATATATATATATTTATTTATTTATAGGTATGTGTGTGTGTGTGTGTGTGTGTGTGTGTGTGTGTGCGTGTGCGTTTGTGTGTGTGTGTGTATTAAGTTAAAATGTTTTAATTTAATATTTCTTTCAGTTAATAATCATTACACACACACACACACACACACACACACACACACACTCACACACACACACACACACATATAGGCCTATATTGCATATCTTGCTCCTATTGTAAAAGGTTTTCCTGACATATAAAACTAGAAATATTTCATAATTATATTTATCAAATGAATTAATGTTTGAAAATACTTTACTACAAACAAGTTTCAAGTATTACTTTAAAAATATATATTTAAACATGTGTGGACAAATAAAGAGTTTTATTATTAATTGACAATTTGAATGATATATACAAAGAAAGACTGTGACTATTAGTAGTATTAGAAAACAACACAGCTGTTTACAAATTTACAAGGTCAATAAACAATAGATTCGTAGCAACGGGATACGTTCCAAGTGATTGCAAGATAAATTTTACGAATCTGTCCAAATTTTGTTTGAAACGAAATGCAAACTCCCCCTCCCCCGTATTAGAATTAGCTTTGTTTTGCGCTCCCACCCCAAAACTTTCCAAACGTTCAAGGCACGTCTTGTCATAAAAACAAATTAACACTTGAATCCTACCTTCTCTTTGGAAATAAATAAATGTTTCTTCTGCCAGCATAAATAATTTGGATAATATAACATTCACTTTTCGAATGTATTTGTATTCTGCTAAATGCGTTGGGATTTATTTAAATTTTAAATAGCATACATTGTTTAAACGAGTTTCACAAAGCAGTGTGGACGCACGTATAAAACGACATGCTTTACATGAAGAAATAAATACACGTATAACTACTATATTCTAAGCTATGACTCATATTATAGGTTAAAAGGCTTATAAAGAAAGGCCTTTCTACGATGTACGTACAGTAGCTAATAATAGCGCTTTAATCACACAAGGGTTAAAAAGCCAACATCCCTTCACGCATAAAGTAAACACGATTTACAAATACCAATTTAGTACAACATAAGCCACATTTAAGGCTTTGAACAAGCGCTGCTTGGCTTGGAAATTCGGTCCAACAAAACATCCCCTTGAAGAGCAACCGTGGGCTTGTATACATTGTATAAAAACCGTGTTATAATATTTAAACTAAGATATGTAGATTTTTTTAAGGTAGGTTTGATCTATGATTTTAAAATCGGTGAAGTGGTAGTCAGAAAGATTCGAGTTCAAGTTTTTCAATCTACACTATACATGATCCACAACTGTATAAGATTTATTGAAAATAATAAACTACAAAAGGAGGGGATATAAAATGATTCAAAATATAATTTCGTGAAATAGAAATTGCTTTTGATTCAAAGTGAACCCATTTAAATAAATAAAATATTCTTGTTTTAAATACTTCATTCAACTTTGCATAACCGTACGTTTTGCACGAAGGAAAATACTCTAATCCCTAAGTCACGACTCGCTATTTATATTTTAGATATCAAGTGACAAATTATGATTTTATAAAACAGCTGATTTTATGGGTTAGGTTATATGATGTTACAGATGTTTTAACGCATAGGTTATGTTACTTTATTTATTGTACCTTATTAGGTTAAAATATTATTATTCAATATTTGTTATCAGTGATTAAACGAAATAATTGATTTATATTTAAATAAATCTTGCTGTAATTAATTTATTACAATGAAAAATAAAATTAATTTTGTTTTTAATTTTTTTAACGAAAACGTTCTTAGACAATACTGGAAGTTTTTAAGAAATGATTTTAATTAAAGTCGTTAAATGAAGAATTTATTCAGTATATTTTGAACAGCAATAAATGTCCAATTACCTACAAACAAACAAAATTACCTACATTAGCTAGATTCTATTAAAACCTTTGTTAAGTACACTCTTTAAACGAAGGATTAACTTCTGAAGGGCAGTCCAACTTTAACATTTTTAACTGTTATTACTAGACTAATATAATAAACATTGTATACCATGAGTATACCATTTAATCCGGAGTTAGTATTTTTCTAAAATAATTTCGATTGTATGGCATTTGTTTGTTTGACACAGTTTCGACTGTTCGAGTATTGGTCTAAGAAGCAAAGGCATCTTGATGTAATTTCAAAGTTGGCGGTTCAGACAGACTGGAATTCAATCTTTTACAAAACACAAAAGTAAAGTTTCACGGATCGATCAGTTTTAACAAAAGTCCAATTTTCTCTAGTGTCGACGTAGGAAAACCACATGAATAGTTCTGAGTTCTGTATATATGTTTTAAAACTTTCATAAAACTTTGTTCCTAAAACATGCAAAACTAGAAACGAGTTTAGATAACAATTTTTAAACTTGTTAACAATTTACCTGTGTTTGCATATTTATAAACCAGTAGAGATAACACGTAGTAATAAAATATACATATAGCTGAAAAATTCCTAATTTGCAGTTACATAAAATTATGTCAGTTATTATTATTCCACTTATATGGTTTTAACATTATATTTGTACATTTAGAAAAATAAACAGTAAACAATTATAAGTTTAGAACGTTAAATCGTAGACTACCACACATATCATTTTTCTAACTCACAGAACGTCTAACATCTGTTTTTTGTATACTGTTACGTTTTTACAGTGGTTCAATCAATTATAAGCAAATTTAAGCCTTATTCACTATTTGTTAATTCACACAATTGTATGAATTACTACTACCATTATTTATTACTACTACAGCTACTATTTATTTATACACTTACTAGTTTATAATAGTGACTAAACACTATTTTAATTCGGTTTAATAATAACTTCTGAGATAGGTAACAGTCTGGTTACACTCATTGTCACTGACTGTCCTTCTGTCAGCGTTTACTCTCTTCACTACACCGCAACCACTCCTCTCAACTCACGACTACCCGCTTCTAGCAATTTCTTCTTTTATAAGTTTACACGTTTTATAATTATTCTACTGTTTGCAAACCGGATATTTCTGCTTTAAGGACATTTACGGTTCAAATGTCACTGTTTTGGTTGAAATAATATTAATTGGCTCAAACATCAATCGTTTTTCTTAAAAAAACAATTACAGTTATTAGACATACAGTATTTAATTTTCATATTAATTATTTTCGAAATTACCTATAAAGGGCCTTTTAACAAGATTTGTCGATCTAAAATTAATAAAATGTAATTTTTATACTAAATAGTTTTAAATTAATATAAATTCGATTAGAAAATAAATTTTTTGTATATTTTTTAAGCGGGAATATACAATTTTCATTGTTGGCTATAAATACAATGACCACATTGCAATAGTAAAAATCTTGTTGGTTGTAATAAAAAGAAACACTTAGGCCCTCAATGTTTCTAAAGTAATAGATTTATTAGAATTCTTTCATAATAATATCGTAAAACGTAATTTTTTTTTAAATGGTCAATTTCTGTTTCTCAACGAAATGTCTAAGAGTTAACAATATGATTTCAGGCTTATTTATTTATACAAATTTTAATTTTGGCAAATAAATAAAAATCAACTGTATTGGCTGTTGCCAATTCTAACGTGGCTAAATAGATATATTGTAGTGTGACATGAGCCCTTAACAAATGTGATCAATATATATTCTTACAAATTGAGATTCGGGTCAAAAATATTATTTTACAGGGCTCCCTGTCACACATTTAAAAATCGGGACTGTCCCAATTTTTTCGGATCGAATGGTGACCGTATCTATGAATTACAAGAAAAAGATTTCCAATAGAGAGGAATAAATAAGTAACACAAAGTACCACGGGTTTGTGGAGGATCTATAGAGAACGACAATGAATTACGGCTGCAGCATTGCATCTTTAACTGCTGCGTCGCCATGTCGAAAAAACAATCAACACAGATGGGTTTATGGAATTGGCGTGACGCAACCCTAGCAACAGATGAATCCAGGGCTATATATGTACGACACTGAGGTAAAACCTATGACTGGG
>JBAIZL010000005.1:216301406-216338906 GCA_036971475.1 Prosapia bicincta
GTGCTTCAGTCAAATGTATGTACATATTTTTATTATTATAATTGTAAAACAAAAGTAACTAAATTAAAATACTTCTTGTTCGACCTCAGTAGGAATTCACCCCAAATTGTTTCTTTTTTAATTCTTGTTTCAATTTTATGTTTGTAATTGAGATCTAATATCTATTATCAAGTACTTCTATTATGGAGGAGGCAAAAATGGAAATATTTGGCAAAACCTGTGCTTGGTTCATCGTCTCCTGCACCACTAGTACTGTAGCACTCCGAAAATCCAATAGATTTTATAATCCTATATATCCGGATAATGATTGGAGTAGAACGGGTGGTATTTTTCGTTGACTCTAAAGTGTTAAAAATCGCACTTGCTGTCATATTTCCTACAGAGCAACACGCCATAAAATCCCAAGAGGTTTTCGCCAAAGAAATTAAATGTGGTTGGGTAGTGCCTCTGTAGAAGATTCTAAGCCGTGTAGGGGGAATGGTAATTATAAGTCAGATGGACTAGTAGCTAGTGGAGTAAAATATAGGGAAAACGTTTCACTAAGGGTTCCCTCCGGGCAATCCTATGGGACAAGCTGCCGTTCTAACTTCTGCACGTGATTATCTGCCCAGTTTTGACTTAACTAATATAATTTTCTTTTGCAAAATTAGCCGGTGTCTTTTGTGAAAAATTAAACAGGAAATAAAGATAGAGAAAATGAAGAATGGCGACTAGGACTAGGAGTCAACGGGCACAAAGATAGAATCTAAACAAGGAGAGTCTACATGTCCACGAATGCAATCTTAAGCTCATGAATCTCGCCTGGAATGCAACGTCAGGTCCGAGACGGTGGGCGAGGTTACACCGCCCGTGGTACCCGTCTGTAAGACCTGGACTGGTGACCGGCCCGCTCTGACGATGAGATTACACTCTATATAGACACTACTGTTTAGAAACTTTTTCCAAAACTACTCGGTATTAATAGAACCTTACGTACGACGAGGTTTTCGTACCTTCATTGCCCCATCTGGTTAGGTTGTGGCAGTACAATCGGCCCCATACACACTCTCAGTTGGCCTTACCTAAGGGCCGGACCCTGAATTTATTCATCCACTCAAACTGAAATACATTGTTATAAAGTTGTAGTTTACGACACTTGATAATAATACAGTTTTTGTCAAATATTAATTCATTAAATTAATTTAATGCAATAATTTCAGTTTTATATGGGAGAAAAAAGTTTTACAAAAGGGACAAGGTATGCAAAATAGTACCATTTGGTTTAAAATAAATGATAGCATATGATTTCATAAAACACCTGATTGTATGTTAGTGGTTATGTGATAGAACAGCTGGACGCATATGTTATTTTACTTAGTATGTTATTGTAATTACTTAATAAAGAAAACGAAAAATAAAATTTTGTTTGGCAGTTTAAGTAGAAATTTACTTTAAAAAATGTTTGTTTGTATTAGTTGTTATGAAACTACTTGCTTACAAATCCTAATTTCCCAACTGTAAGCGATGGAAATTAAAGGTAAATTATCACATTTCTTGTCGTAGGCTTACTGAAAGTATGATAACTCCCAATGGTTTTATTATACTACAGATAGCAGTATTTTATAACCAAAGTTGTTTATAAACAAAAACATGTCAAAAATAAGCGGTCAGCTTTGTTAAATGGCAAGTTTTATATTTATACTCCAATATTTATCATAATATTCTTATAAAACTAAATTATATTCAAAGCCTTTAAAGTTCAACTTACTCAAAGTTAGGTAAACTTTTACTATTGACTATCAGCTATGTACCAACAGCTATACACTAACCTGCAATATAACATTCCCTATTAATATGACGTTAGTAAATTGTTAAATAATAAATGTTTTTTATAGAGGAAGAACATAACTAAAGCTATTGGCAATAAACCCAATAACACAAGAATCAATCATAATAACTAGTAGACAAAGTTACCAGGATTAAACCCTATTGTATATTGATGTTTACTGTAAATTAAAATACAATCTAGACAGCTTATTACCATAAAATAACAAACTACATTTAGCTGCATATAACTACCTAACTATTTTATAAACAAAGGAATCTTTAAAACAAAATATTTTTTGTTACCTATGCATGGTTCTAGAAAATAAAACCATTTTAACACTCATTTTTCGATTCCCTCTATTAGTTCACAATCTCTGTAATAGTTATTAAAATACTTTGTATTCATCCACTCTAGGTCAAATATATTTGTTTAAAACCTGTATTTTTTTCTCCTAGGCGAAAAACCAATTGTGGTTATCATCACCAATCAAAAAACTAATACAAAACGCAATATTTAAGATAAAGCACTTAAAAAAGCACTCAGTGTAGAAAATAAATAGACGTATTGAAAAAATAACAATAAAAAATATAAAACTATAAATAGAAACAACGAACAATATGACAATAAATAAATAATAACAATATTTAAAACATACCAATAGCGAACAATTTAACAATAAATAAATCTTAATAAGAGAATAACAAGAACATAAAATATATTGAATTTAAATAAATATGAACAAAATATGCAAAACACACACAAAGAAATATAAGTATAAATATAAAAGCATATATTATAAATATTAAATTTTAAAAAATATGTTCAAGTGGTTCAAGAAACAATCACTCGTTCAATCGCCGAGGCATCGACCTTTAGCACCACATTCAAAAGGCTTTTTAAATTAAAAAGGGCACAAATTTTAGTTACACTAACACAATCAACCAAAATATGTTTTATTGTCAAGATATCACTAGTCCAGTGTTTAAAACTTGTAGTGGATGAGACTTGATTTTAATAGTTTATTCAAATATTAGTTCATTCAATAAATTTAATATTGGATTAAGATTTATTTTATATGGGTGAAAAACGTCTCACAAAACGGGCAAGTTATGTAACATAGTTATTCGTCCCACTTGGCTTAAAATAGGTTATAAAATATGATTCCATGAAATGGCTGATGTTATAAGTTATGAGGTTGAAAAGCTGTTTTAAAGCACAGGTTATTTTACATTATTTATTTTATTTGTGATTATTTAATAAAAAGTAACTGAAATAACGTTTTCTTTTGTTGCCCCAAGTATCAATTTACCTAACTTTTTTTTCCTATTTATCTTTATACTTGGATATGTTTTAATTTTCAATTGTGTTTTCCTATGCATTTATTACGTATGTGTTCAAAACATGAGAAAGTGTTTTTCATCTAAATTCAATTGCTTTTTCCAAACACAGCTGGTAACCTTTCGTTCTGGGTTCTCCATCATATGACCATATTACCAACTCCACAGTTGTATTTAGATAATCTTTCCTTCCTTGCAAACCATTTTCCTGTATTAATTACTGCTTTTTCCAAACACAGCTGGTAACCTTTCGTTCTGGGTTCTCCATCATATGACCATATTACCAACTCCACAGTTGTATTTAGATTATCTTTCCTTCCTTGCAAACCATTTTCCTGTATTAATTACTGCTTTTTCCAGACACAGCTGGTAACCTTTCGTTCTGGGTTTCTTCATCATATGACCATATTACCAACTCCACAGTTGTATTTAGATAATCTTTCCTTCCTTGCAAACCATTTTCCTGTATTAATTACTGCTTTTTCCAGACACAGCTGGTAACCTTTCGTTCTGGGTTCTCCATCATATGACCATATTACCAACTCCACAGTTGTATTTAGATTATCTTTCCTTCCTTGCAAACCATTTTCCTGTATTAATTACTGCTTTTTCCAAACACAGCTGGTAACCTTTCGTTCTGGGTTCTCCATCATATGACCATATTACCAACTCCACAGTTGTATTTAGATTATCTTTCCTTCCTTGCAAATCATTTTCCTGTATTAATTACTGCTTTTTCCAATTTACAATGACGATATATTTTTTTATGATTGTTCGATTTACAATATAAACAATATGTTTAATATTCCTGATGATGTTGGTACTGTTAGCCAACGAAAAGCTTTGAATTGTAAATTCAATTATAAGTCTTGTATTTGTATTTTGACTTAGTTCCTTATATATATATATATATATATATATATATATATATATATATATATATATATATATATATATATTGTAAACATCTGAAAAAAACTCTTTAAAGTTTTAAAAGCCCATTATACTCAAAAATAAATTAATTCAAAATGCTTTCTATTATACTTTGAAGAAGTATTTACATATTTAAACAAGGTATAATTTATTTAAAAGCCTTTATTGATGGTTTAAAATCCCCGCTTTACGAATATCGTATAAAGTCAACCCTAAGATCATATTTTTAAATTGACTCTAATTTTTCTGCAAAAGCTCCCTCTTTTATTAGAATTAGAGAGCAGGTTTTGCTTTAACAATAGAAAATATATTTCCCCTAAAAATTTACTGCCTTTATGTGAGGAAAGTAAATAACCGAAAATTAAGATTTAGAATTGTCAATAAGGTTCGGAAGAAATAGGTCTTTTTTTCTTTCTCTCGTTATAAATGCTACTGACAGTCACGCTTTTATGATGGAAACTTTATTTTCCGTATTTGACAATTAGGAAAGCGGGACAAAACTGGTAAATGAAAACAGTTTTACTGTATCCAATTCTTTTTGCTACTTTCTCAATATTTATTTGCTTTTCTTATAGAAATTGTATCCGACTGGGATTTATTAAATCGAATTCTCAACAAAATATACCCCTTGGTGGAATGTTGTAAAGATTTTATCATTACACATAATCACATTGTTATCTTAAATTAAGGTAAAAGTTTATAAATTGCTTTTGTATTTCTTCTTTTAGACTGTATATTAATTACACTTGTTTTCAAAATATTTTTTAAGATATAAACTAAGGTAAATAAAATCTCAACCACAAAAAAATATGTTTTTAATTTTTGAAATAATCATGTTCGTTTACTTCTTATTGTAAACCTCATCTCTGAACAAAGGAAATATAAATTAGAATTTACCGAAATAACAAAAGATTAATATTAAGAGATTGTATTTTTGTAATGTGTAACATTATTGCAATCAGTAAAATAATATTATTATTACAACAGCATTCAGAAAACCATTCTTTACAGTTGTTTAAAGATAAATTTTAAAAAAATGTGAAACAGAAAAAAATAAGGTTAAGATTTTCCGTCCAACCCTAAGCGTAGCCTTTTTTTTCTTGGTAAGCCTCTGATGTAGAAGTATAGCCACAAGATGTAATGATTCAAGAATTTTTATTTTATTAAATTTTCAAGTTTTTTCATTTTAGTTTGAACATGACTTTATAAGAAAATTGCGTTTTAATTGTTTCATTTGTGTTTTATGTTTAAATTATTCGTTTATATACGTCTCGCCATGTTAAGTATTGGCAAGCGTCGTCCAGGAAGCGACATAAGTTTTGATCAGGTGTGTTTAACTATGAATTTAGTTTTTATGTCAAAATTTAATTTTCTAAATTAAGCTAGGGCCGGCAAAGAAGTGTAGTGCAAGTTTCGGAATTTGAGTAATTGGTTCGTGGTGTGAATTGACTTTTTTATAAAACTTAATTAACTTCATCCACTTGTACTTACAGAGTCTCGCGGAGTCAATTGTTTGTCCAAACAATTGAATTTAAGTATTAACTCAGGCAGACTGGATGTCTGTTTTATAAGTGTAACAAAGAGAGGTTACATTAAATTCTCGTTTATGTTTATAAAGGGGATTAAATTTTCAAAGCAATTTTATATTCAAACTATTACATTTTTTTTAAAATTTGCTTTCGCTCTTTATTACTTAACAAATTAAATAATTTAGATTTACATCTTTTGAAAAGGTTCTCTGACAAAGCTAGGTTTAATGCATTCTGGTATTTTATATTTACTGATTTGATTGAAATCAAAAATATTTAAAGAAATTAAATTTAAAACATACTTTTGGCAATCGCTTCACTCACATGGCTTTGTTAAAACATTTATCATTAATATTACATTAGTTCACTTTTAAATTTTGAGACAACAAAGTGTATGTAAGCCCCCAGTAACATTTACCGTTTTTAATTAATTTAGACAGTTAAATCATTTAATGTTTATTAAAAGAATTTTAACGATTGCTAGCCCATCTAGCTCCTCCCTCAGAAACATGTTGCCATATAGAGCTTTGTCAATTTCCCACAAGAACTTAACGCGTGAATTCGGAAATGCCCCCACGATTGTGCATTCAGAAACTTTGTGAGAATTTCCTGCTAGCTCTGTCGATGAAACATCTTTTAAAAAAAAACAACAATTTCTTTTAAGCAAACCCGAATTTACATTTACTTAACAACAAATTAACATGTAACATACTTATTTGAAATCAGAATTTAATCGGTATGTTACAATGTGAAACTGATTGATATATTAACATAATGTTACAAATAGATATTTGAAATACCATTAGAACCAATATTGTTTTCAATTTTCCATTCTATCTATTTTGTAATGTATTCAATCAATGAAGCAATCCTGTTGTGGATATCTCTTAGCTATACTATAAATTCTTAAAAAGTAACAATTACTGAAAATTTTAACAGATTAATCACAATTAAAAACGAATGTTAAAATTGTATGATTTTCTTAGGTTGTATTTTCCTTATACTTTAAACTGAATATTCTTTTTATGTAAACTCATGCTCAATAATTTCTAATTTGTATTGTTTTCAAAATTAAAAAGGTTTTTTATTGAACTTACAACTCATAAAATAAATTTTAGAATGCCCCTAACTTTGATGGTTAATTCTCGACTGTGTAACATGTGACTGCAATATTTAACATTCTAACATATTAAAACAAACATAAATTTAAAGTGTTACAAATGTAACTAGTTACTTAAAGCTGTTATATTTTGTTTATTACAAGGATAAACTATAGTCTAATGTAATCTGAATACTTTCCTAAATGGTTATCCACAGAAACACATAAAATAAGACAAATGCATGAAATGTTTCTTTACAAACGGCTTATCATAGTTTGGGTAGTACAATTGCGTCTTTTATTTAAAATCGTTTTCAGTCTTATAGTTTAGAGCTTCGTCAATTATTTGTCAAATTTTAAAGTTTCATATCAGAATCGGAGGACGGGCTAATTTGTATTCATATTATATGATCACAGCATCTGAAAATGTATAAAATTTCAAAAAATATTTAAACAAAGTATATTGCAAATTACTAACATAATAGATGAATATTTATGTACATATACATATTCAAAATAATAATAAAATAGTAACTTCACAACATGATGAATATTTGTAAAGATTATTGTAAAGGAAAGGATATTTTAAAGGAAAGGTTATTGTAAAGGAAAAATTATTGCAAAGGAAATGTTATTGTAAAGGAAATGTTATTGTAAAGGAAGGGTTATTGTATTGGTTATTTTAAACGAAATTTATTTTTAAGTAATGCCTTTATTGAGTTATATTCATGTCTATTCTCAATTGCTTTTTATTATTAGGTAATAACACTTTTTAATACATTTTCTCAAAGTGCATCATATGTATACATACAAAGTTACATTTTCTTTTAACTATCTTTATTTAATAAAGCGCATACTTCTAAATTTGAAATTCCCTTTTCTACTTTCTATAACTCCTCATTACAATAATTTCTATAAGGTAAATAATAAACATTGGCAAAGTAGAAGCAAACTGTAAATAGTTATCTAAGCTTTTTGAGGAAATATATTTCCGAACAATAATAAATATCACTTTCGAAAATCCATATTTTGCGTTTGTATTGGTGACATATTCGGTGAACTCTTTAAACTGCTAACATTCAGTTCTAGCTAGAAGAAATATCTTCTCTCAAACTTTAAACTATATATTCTTAAACCAATTTAGGTTGTATTTAAAATTCCCAAAAGAGACATTGATAATTACGCTCATTTCTATCAAAGGCATTGTTTATATTAAGGTTTACAAGCAATACTACTATTTTACTTCTTAGATTAAAATTTCCATTAAAACATCCTTTAAAAATGTATAAATAACAAGTAGTTATTAATAAAATAATATTAATACAAAAAAATTATTAGATGTTTACTGATACAAATGTTTTTAACCATTCAAATTAATTCTTTAAAAAATATAAGACGGGCCTGTAGATGTTTTCCATTCAAAAATTATATTAAAAATTCATAATTTAATATTATATTGAATAATTTATATTAGGATTTAACAAACATTTAAATAAATTAATATATTTTTCAACTTATCAAAACTATTTAATAATAATCTATGCATGAAAAGGCTGTTCTATAACATAAAATTTAACACAAAACCAGCTCAAACATGAAGACTCTGGAAGACCTGTGTTGGCTAAAGATGGACTCACTAAATTTGTGGTATATACTCCTTTGCACTAGAGACTGTTAATGTTTTTTTTTAGTTGTCATAATTTGTGATAGAGATATAATTTTAAATTTATTAGTTAAGATATTAGAAAGACTATGAATTTAAAAAAATTAATGTTTGGTGTTTTGATATTTTTTATCGTTCACAGCGCACGACTCAACATTCAATCACATACCACATCCCCACACACTTACAATAAGCTAATTATTTTTTATTTGACAACCAAAATATTCAACTGAAATAATTTGAATACAAAAACAACGTTTGCCGGGTCACTTAGTACTTAAACAATATATATATATATATATATATATATATATATATATATATATATATATATATATACACTGATCGAAAACGATTTATAATAATCAACGTCTATAAAAGCTGGTCTAAAAGGAAAGTCCAATATGCACAAGAATGAAGGAAGACGCAACACATGTGGTTTTGTATGGCCTAGATTTGAGCAACATTGATAAAAGCTGGAAACCAAGCAGGATATGGTAATCTTGTCGGAATTCCTGGTAAATAAGATTCTACAGAAAGAAGCCCTACCCACAACAAACTTTGTCACAAAAGTCGTAATGTACCTAAGGAAAAAAGAGAAAAAGGTTGGAAGATATCGTGAGCAAAAAAAAAAAAACGGTGTGCTTCCTACAACGAAATAAAGAAGGGTAGGAGATTAAGTGATTTTAAAACCATGTGTTGTAAGGTATAGCCTTTGCTGTAAGGTATGCGTTTAGGAAATAGCGAGACGAGAAAGCAATAATTTAATCCCATCTTTTGTTCACCGCGCGTAAAGAAGTGATCCCTTCAAAAAATATATTTATGCAAATTACAGTATTCCCCAAAACCAAAACTACTGAAATCGTATATACAGTGATTCAGTTTCAGTACTGTTTATTTGACGCAACTGTTTTATGAAAAAAGTTCTCTTCTCAACGATAACAGAACGTTTTGGAAAATTTTTCAATTACTTGCCTAAATCTTTATTATAACTAATCAATGTTTAATATATGAAATAAATAAATAAATAGCATTACATGGGGTTTTTGAAAATTTACTTTAAAGGGCTTAAAACTAACCTATAAACTCAAATTAGGAAAACATCATTATTGATGAAATTTATTTTTAAGAGTAGAAATTAAATACGACATTTGAGTGAAAAATCATATTAAACGTTAAACGAAACAGGTATAATCTGTTTTGTAACCTATAAAATTATTTTACTGTTCATATAAAACATTATTGTGCCACTATTTATAGTGAACTCTCTAACATTTACCATCTATTTTATTCTTTACGGCTTTACGTTTATGGGATCCTCCCTCAGTTCATTAAAGTCTTCATTCAGTTTATATTCATTTTAGAAATATAACAATGCAATTACTGTAGAATTAATTCTTTTTTTTGTAATATGAATAAATACATTCATTACAATCTGCACTATTTAGGTTTTAAAAATTTAATCCAAAACGAAGGAGATACTAAGCTTTAAAAATGTAGTAATTCAGAACCGCTTCAACATAGGAGAGTACTATTTAAGTTTTAAAAATGTAAACATACCAAAATGCATAAACAAAGGAGAGTACTAAATTTATAAATGGAGTCGTAAAGAAAGGGTTCAAAAAAAGAGTACCATTACCATTTTAAAAATTTAATCATTTAAAAACGCGCCAACAAAGGAGAACACTAGGTTTTTAAAATGGAGTCTTAAAGAAACGCTTCAGCAGTGTGATTACTATTTGAGTTTTAAAAGTTTAATCATTCCAAAACGTGTCAACAATAGAGAGTACTAAGTTTTGAAAATGGAGTCATAAAGAAACGGTTCAACGAAGGAAAGTACTATTTAGGTTTTAAAAATTTAATAATTCCAAAACGTGGCAACAAAGGAGAGTACTAAGTTTTGAATTTATAGTGATAAAGAAACGGTTCTGCAAAGGAGATGCCTATTTAATTTGTAAAAATTTAATCATTTTGAACCGCTACAACAATGGAAAATACTGTAGTGTTAGAAATGGGAGTAAAATGTACTGGGATATATTAATTTATTATTCTGCAGAACTTCATGTAAATTTAGTTACCTTTAAGAATGATCACTTGCCTGACTATAAAGACGAAGTATAATACATTGTTTCCAAAGTAAAAACCATCACATCATACAATTTTTAAAATATAATTTAAAGAAATAACTACTCTTATAACAAAAATACAGTAGTATCTCCTTAAGTTGAATTTACTATATTTCTGGTAGATAAATATTTTTTGTTATAGTTATCTAAATAAATAAAATAGGTAATATTGTTAATTATTTAGTGTAATAATTTCGTTCCACGTTTATTACATTAAAATCAATTCTTATTTAGTCCAACAAACAAATTGTATTTTAGTTACTTTTTATTAAATATTTACAACAATATAAATAAAATAGCATTGACAATGTGTTAAAACAGCTGTACTATCACATAACCTATAACATAAAATCAGCTGTTCAATGAAATCATATGTTATCATTTATTTAAGGTCAAATAGGGTGAAATAACTATACTGCATACCTTGCCCCTTTTAAGAAAAGCTTTTCTCCCATATAAAACTAAAATAATTCATTATATCTAATTAATAAATTAATATTATATAAAACTGTATTCTCATCAAGTTTCAACCTCTACAAGTTTAATAAAATGTATTTGAGCTTGAGTACACAGTTAAAAAGTGTTTTAGTAATAATTGACAAATTGAACAAAAAAACTATATATAATGAAAGTGTGAACTATTAGGAGTTGAAGACACACATGTTTACATACAGTAGGACCAATCAAATCCGAACCCCAGAAATTTGTACCCCGCAAAATCCGAACATGATTTGATGAAAACCAAAATTTAAAAAGGTTCTAAAATCTAAAGAAGTATGCACTGAGAGTTTGCTACCTACGTAAAACAGGGCTGAGATGTGTAATATATTTAAATTGACACAGTAAAAACACGATACAATACGAAAGCCTATACTTACTGTACTACTGGATCACTTCATTAACATAGAATTCATTGACAGTAAAATAAAAATAAAAAAGACAAACTCTAAACTATATGTTTCAGTTGAAAAGAAAAAACCCAATTACTTAACTATATATATATCACTTAAAATCATTTATCTTCATCTGGAGCTGCATGCTCTATTCTATCGTTTATCTACTTCCGTTAACCTTACCGAGCATTGTCTATCAAAAGTAGAGCTTCTGGGGCAGTCCATTTTTTTCTTTAATTTATTTACTGAAGGAAAAAATTCATCTTTTAACCACTCCTTGAAAATATTACCCGTCATCCACGACTAACACTGATTTCTGTAATGAACTGGGAGAGCATTCGAATTCATATTTTTCAAGTGATCGTGGCTTGGCGGATTTTCCAATCACCATTAATGGTAGCCTGTTTGTCCCGGCGGCGTTACTGCAGGCTAAAACTGTGAGACGCTGTTTGCTCGTTTTAAAGCCCGGCGCAGAAGATTCCTCTTTAGAAGCAAGACTTTTACTGGGAAAGGTTTTAAAATTCAAACCACTATCGTCCGCAATGCACACTTTCTGGAGTGAGTAATTTTCAGACGAAATCAAATGTGTGAATTCGTTTAAATATTCTTTTGCAGCAAGATTATCAGATAATAGCTTCTCCCCGCATACCGTTAGTTGTCTTACTCTGTACCTTCTCTTCCATCTATTGCTAGCAGTAAATTTCAAATCACAGTTCAATGATTTGTTTATCCGTAATCCCTTTTTTTGTGTAAATGGGCCACTAATAGGAACACCTTTCGGCCTCTCTTGTGTAAATCATAAAATACAGCCTAGTCAATTTTGTCATTCACAGAAACTTTCGCGTGATGGCATTGTTCCATAGACCTTTCACTTGTAGCACTGCAAAACTGTTCAATTTTTGCACAATTCTTTTTCCAGTCACTTATTGTAGCCTTACCAACACTAAATTCAACAGCCAATTTTGTCAAACTTTCCCCTTTGTCTAATCGCATTACACTTCATCTGAAAAAAATTCTTGAAAAAAGGTCTACAGTACAGTATTGATACAGAAATATGTAACGAATGTTCTAATATTGTTCGTTATAGAAAAAACGCAATTCAGCAAATTCGAACTTCTCCAAATCCGAACTTTTCCAGATCCGAACAGGCTACAGCCCTAAATAGTTCTGATTTGATCGGGTTCCACTGTACTTGCAAGAAAAATACACAATATATTCGTACCAAAGTCATACGTTTCCAGTGATTACAAAATAAATTATGCAAAATCCGTTTCAGTTTTGCTTGAAACGAAATACAACCCTTCCCTCCGTATTACGATTAGCTTTGTTTTGCACTTCCACCCCCAACTCAAGGCAAGTCTCGTCATAAAAACCAATTAACACTTGAAGCCTACCTTCTTTTTGGAAATAAATAAATGATTCTTTAGCCACCATAAATGAGATAGATTATATAACCCACTCCAAAAAGTATTTTGTTAACGATTGAAAATTTAAACAAGATATATATATATATATATATATATATATATATATATATATATATATATATATATATATATATATATATATATATATAGGCAGAGTGGGAACTAGTAGAAAGATTTGAGATATGAATCAAAGACAAGAAATATTATTTAAAATAATTAAATTATATGATATTTAACAAGTCTACACTATTTATTATATATTAACAGAACGATGTTGTAGAAACGTTTTTAAATATTTTAACTTGTCGATAAGCACTCTCCATTAGGGTTATATGATGCCGAGAAAGGGATAACGTGCACTTCGGTAGAGCTGTCATATATTACCATCAAGTAGGATAACGTGTCCAACGCTACGCTTCAATCACCCATTATGGCTTCAAGTATTCATTTACAAAGTGTAAGCAGACGTCACGACTGATAAATTCTTTGTCAATCCCGCAGATCCAACCTGGGCCCCATATAATATTAGTTAAGTGCTATATCCTGTGGACTCTTCAGCCTAACGGTAAAACTAACAGGTTTTTTCTTTTAATATATCACTTGAATAAATATTTCACGGAAAGTAGAGTGCATTATTATCCCAATATTAGAGTCTCATACAAAATTAATACTAACATTAATATCATGTTTATACTTAATAGGTTCAAATTTAGCTATAAGTTTTTTATCTTTTACGAGATTTATTTCAAGGATATAGCTATTTTTGTGACTGTTGAAATTAGTTGATTTACTCGTAATAACTTATATCAAGGAAATGTATGGCGCTTCTAAACTAATCTATGTGGCATAGTAAACGGCTACCTAACAGTTCAAAGGTTAAAATATACATTTAATGATTATGTTCCAAAAACAAAATTGGCAAAATACATAGTCGAGCATTCTAAAGACTAAGAATAGTCTTTATAACATAGACTTAAATACCAAATGGCAAAATACATAGTCGAGAATTCCAACGACTAAGAATAGTCTTTATAACATAGACTTATATACCAAATGGCTAAAGAATTGGTACAAACGGTAGGAATTAGAGTGCTTATAAAATCTTGTAGGCAGTGATGGCATTAGAGAAACACGCAATCTAGAAGCCATAGGACGTTTAGTACCGGGGGAAATGCCTGGAATAGCCAATAAACTATAATGTCAGAGTGGAGGATAAATTAGCTTATGGCCAGAATTTTAGTACAACCTTTTAGTATTGACCTTTAGTGAGCTCTTCTCGGGAGCTAGGTTCTGTCAATATATTTTCTTGCATATGTTTCTTTTTCTATTTTCACAAGCACAAACATTTTTCTATCAAAACCGAATACTACTTTTAAAATCAAATTCGCCCTATTTTACAGTCACAAGTTTTTCTGGGTGTAAACATAAAACACATCTAACCAATAAAATCAATTAAAAAGAATGCGATGCTTGTAAAAACGAATAGAGTATTAATGTAAAGTTAATATATGAAACCATTTGTTCTGCGACATGGAATTGTAAGGTTCGAAGCGTTTAACACAGCTGAACGAAGACATCTACTTTAAAAATAAATTGAAAGTAAAAATTGAATTTCAGTGGAAGAAACTTTAGCTTACATAAAATGTATCTTTGGGAGCAGCTCTTTAGAGCCGTGGAATTGTACGACGAAATCAGTTGGCATGACAAGCAACAAAGATATTCGATTTAGAAATGGACCCGATACATCCGAGTGAAATGAAGAAAAGCCTCTGAATATTGTAATTCACCTATTACTTGACAGAATATAATCATATTCTTTAGCAAACGTATTTTACATTAATGTTTTATCTTTACCTTTAAATATCAAAAAATGTAATTATTACTCCTACTTTTAATTTTTGTTATCGGGGATTGTATTTACTTTGTCGCAACTGTCATTCGGAATTGTGTATATTTCGGTGTGTGTGTGTGTGTGTGTGTGTGTGTGTGTATGTGTGTGTGTGTGTGTGTGTGTGTGTGTGCGTGTGTGTGTGTTTGTGTGTGTGTGTGTGTGTGTGTGTGTGTATGTGTGTGTTTGTGTGTGTGTGTGTATTTTATTAACTATTGAAAATTTGTACAAAATATATTAAGAGACTGTGAGCTAAACTAAGGAATTTAATAAAATAAACTCTAAACTCAGATTGAATTGGTTAATTTAACAAATTACTGTATTATTGGATTCAATATCTTTGCCTTTTCTCGAAGTAAAATGACAACTGTTTGAAACCGATATAGGATTTTTAGGTTGTAATATAAAAAGAGACAAAAAGGAGTAAATATTCATAGAATCATTTTTTCTTTACTAATAGAATGTATAAAACATAACATTTTGTTACGTAAATCTGTCTCACAATTTATACATTATGTAAAGCTTTGCTATATTCGTGAATAATGTTTCACAAGTATTTTCCTATTAACATCGCTGCAATAGAACAGAATTCCAATTCCTTCTCATTCAGCGCATCATTAAAGAAAAAATTAATATACAATCATATTTTTTAAATTGGTTTACATATACCTAGAGTTTTAAACACTCAATTTTGGATCTTCGTGACGTAAACCATCGTGTAGGGTTTTTTAAAATTTAAATTAAATCACCTGCATGACACAAACGTAATACATATAAATATAAATATAAATATATATGCATATATATATATATATATATATATATATATATATATATATATATATATTAAAAATATTTCAAAAACGAGAATAATTTTAAAACATATGTATTTATACTTTTAATGCAAGAATAAATATGTATTAAAAGTATTCTTGTTTTTGAAATATTTTATATATATATATATATATATATATATGCATAAATATTTATATTTATATTTATATATATTACTTTTGTGTCATGCAGGTGATTTAATTTCCCTAGTAAAGTGTCAAGTATTCCTGAGGATGTTGGTACTGAAGCCAACGAAAAGCTTTGAATTGTAAATTCAATAAATTATTCTTGTATTTGTAATTTCTCTTATTTCTCTATTAATACACAAGAATATTTATTGCAGTATATATATATATATATATATATATATATATATATATATACAAACATAGGTGTATTTTAATAACCTATGTTGTTTTAGATTTTTAAACAAGAAAACATATTTTATACACACACACACACATATATATATATATATATGATTAATAGTTAAAATTCAAGGTTCATCTATTCATTTTATAGTGCATGAATTTGCAGTTCCGACGTTTCTCCAAAATCTCATCAAAAACAAATGTCGGAACTGCGGTTTTATACAGTACAAAACTAACGGGAGAATCTAGGATATTAACTATTCCTGATTTTTTCCATCCGTAAAGGAATACGTACCAACCAACGTGTATAAAAATATAAATTAGTGTGTGTGTGTGTGTGTGTTGCGGGCAGTGTAAAAAACGTATCCTTGAGTTTGCGTATTTTGGAGGCAGTATATAGAGAGAGAGAGAGACATGGAATGTACTAATAGAATAAAAAAACAGTTATATAGCTTACGAGAAGTTATATTTGTTGTATCCCTAAAGGACATTAGGTTGTGTATAGACATTAGCTATACAATGTTATGTGGATTAGTTCTTAGGGTTTAAAAGTCAAGTAAACGTTCAATAATAAAACAATTTTTACACCCTAATACGTCAAACGTCTAAATAGATACTTAGATGGAGTTTTAATATAAAAGACCTCGCTGTGAAATGTTAATTGCAATAACAACTCTATTTTCAACACTCCCTATTTGGATTAAAATATGCATGCTATAAATAAACTATATTTTAAAGTGATTAAACAAAGAGCTCTTATAGCTAAATGTGTATTAAGTAATGCCAGGAGGAATATAAAGGCACCCAAGTTATTCTCCACAGAGTAAACCCAACGTATGCACACGGCGTAGGTAAAAGGGAAAAGCTAAGGAACGCTGGAATACAAACTCAAAAACAAAGGAAATATGTCTAGTCAATTTGCCAACTTGCCAAACGTGAGTTATTGCTTTTAACAAACAACGTTGTCGGTCGAGTTTTAATTTATTTTTCCTGCTTCATCTAAACTCTAAACAATTTAGCAAAATCTCTAAACATTCCGACAAAAGAGGTTTTATTTAACAATAGATGGTTTTATTTATTTTATTCCATGACCTGTATTTCTGACGTAAATTCTCGTGTTCGCTAGACACTTATATTTTTTTAAATTTGTTAGACGACGAGTCATAGTAAAGTTATTAGAGTCTGCACATTCCGGCAAAACTCTCTAGCTAATAATAGTTTAGTTTCTTACAATCGCCATGTTTCGAATACAAATGGTTCAAAGTATTGACTTAGCACTAAACAGTTTTTGTAGATATACCTAAAAACATTGTACAACGGTAAAAATAAAAACTGTTTACTTTAAATCTCCCTTCACGTTATTTTATTTACAACACACTAGTTTAGACGACGATGTCGCTTTCATCAGTGCTTGGCTACTACTATATTTAAACTATTCATACACACACACACATACACTCCCCCCCACACACACATACACCCCCCCCCCCCCACACACACTTTTTCTCTCTGTTATTTTATGATTTGCTTTAATATTTATTTAATATAAAAATTTTAACATTTAGTCGTTATAATTTAATTTTTGAATTCAAACTTATAAAAATTTTAATTTTTTTAGATTGCGCGTGTGTGTGTGTTGCGATGGGCAATTTCAGGTCACGACTACCGTCGCAATAAATAAAGACATTTCAGGTATATTTTGATGAGTTATGTAAGCTAGATTTCGAGGGGGGAAAATAAAGGGACCTAAGGGTTGTGATAGCTAAGTAAAGCGGTATAAAATAAAAGAAACTAAGGTATTAGCAGGAAGATGGGTCAAAATCAACCTAGAAATACCAATGACATTCGAGTGTCAGCAGAATTTAAACAGAAGAGGAAGATGCCCAGCAACAAAAATCAAGAAAAGGCAAGATGAAAGGGTTAAACAACTAATAAGAAAACGGGCAAAAATATCGATCGGTTTGGAACGGGAAACGACGAGTACATCACCTGACCGAAATTACGCCATTTTAAAGCCTCGCCATAGATCGAAACCAGGGAGCGAGGATAGACGCTCAGCGACGGTTACGAAAAATCGACCCGGAGAGGGTAGCGTTAATTTGGACTCCATGCAGTAAGGACGTGCCACGGAACGTACCGTTTTACAAGTCTTTTATAGTCTGTAATTCGTATCAATAGAACGAGAATATGCAGGGCTAAAAGCTTGGTAGGCAATCACTGAAAAGTAGTCTCGTGTGTTTTTGAAACCCTTTTGTGGGAGGAAACTCGTCCAAAATGGTTTCCAACTTTAACATCAGTGTAGCAGCGTCATCAATAACTTTGTGTGTTTGCAATGAACAATTTAAAAGAAAATTAGAGTCAGCGAATTATTAAATGTCGAACAGTGCTTAAAAATTAATAAAAAGGTGAACCATGTAAAATGCGATTTCCATTAAACTTAAATTTTAAACAAAAACTTTAAGAAGAAACAGTCAAAATTAAAGAATAAGTAGAAAAATAGAAATTTAAAGACGGAGAGTGAGGGGGCAAAATTTTAAAGTGTTTAAAACATGGATCTGGAATTCTACTAGCTAACCCATAAAAGACGTGAAGATGGCGGTTGTGACTTTGTTTCGGACAAGAACGCTATCCAAAACACAGACGGCTTGGGGGACGCCTACCTGTTGAGACGAGTCCACTCCGCATCAAAAAATGCCAACCAAGAATAGAGGGAGAAGATCGAGTCAATCTACCTAGCCCGAGGAGAGATTCTTTGTGAAAAGGTCAGATTTTAGCTTCACTATTTTCCAATAAATTTAACTTTTATATTGAAGATTTTTGGGGAACATTGACATTTCAAAATATTAAATTTAAATATATTTTTTTTTATACGAAGATATCAAGCTATGGCTTTGTTTAATACATAAACTAGTGGGAGTAGTATTCAGTTTAGCACGTTTCAAAATTTATACCTTGCAGCGGATGTGGTAGGGGGCGGCTGCGTTCGGCCGCGGGAAGGCTGTGTGGCGGCCGGCTCGCTGGTTGGGCGTGGTGCGCATTCCGTTACATTGTGTGTGTGTGTGTGTGTGTGTGTGTGTGTGTGTGTGTGTGTGTGTGTGTGTGTGTGTGTGTGTGTGTGTGTGTGTGTTATATAACTGATCTGATTTGTACGTTCGCCATAAATCCTGTATATACTATATATACCATATATTTATATTTATAAATGATGATTTTATAAGGTGATGGAGCCTTACAGCGTAGAACACTTATACCCTTTTACCACCCTTGCAACATTATATCTTTCGTTTATACGCTCTCTGCATTAGCCAATTGCCCACTTGCTGAGTTTCCTGATATTCTCTGGCATTTGAGCCCCTTATTATTCCCTTCTAAATTATAGCCTACATAGTGACAGAGGTTCTTTACCCTACAAAACCCCCAGTACCCCCAACTACCTTCTTTAGTCCATCTCCAAATATCTCTATCTGCTGCTATTAGTCTTTCGTTCAATTACAAACATACTAGTATATTCTAACAACATATTCAATCCATTAAGACATTCAACACATGATTATATACCTGTATACACTAAGCTGGCACTTAACCGATCGTCTGTACTAGCCTAAATAAAAAACTTGTCTGTCCTCATGCGGGTTTCGGCAATTGTCCTCGCGGCCCTCGTAAAAGAGCTCCAGTTAAAGAAATGCTGTAAGTTGTATGTCTAAGTGTTTATATCTAGGAAATGTTCGCAGAACGGCTTTTCGCTATCTCTACACCCTATCCCCCCGACAAGGCAAGTGCCACCTTACTTGTCAACACTTATGCATGTTTCGACAAACAAATTGTCTTAAACGGATATATTTATACAGTAAAAAAGAAAATATATATAACACAAACCACGAGCAAATTCAAACTAAATTGATACGTAGATGTATATCTTCCCATGGTATATGGCATATGAACCACATTTTCTGGTTAATACATTAAGATCACGAATGGGATCTGTGTGTTTTTAGAATTAAGTAAAACGCCTATGTGTATTACCTATAAATATTAAACCTATTTTCTACTCTTATTCTTTTACACTTTCTTTAATAGTTTATATGGTGTAATAAAACACATAAATAATTTTTTATTATAAAACTGTATAATTGTACTTTACCATGTAAATATAATGAAGGCAAATGTAAATGCAAAACAAGAGCAGCGATCCGAAAGTATAACACAACGATAATGCAATTACGTCAAATGATGACTCCATGCACCGCTGTCAATAATTACAACACATTCCACGTCAACACACATGTATCCATTTCCTGTTTGATTTGTTATTTTGATTAATTAAAACTGATGCCATGATACGGAAATGAGTAGGTACTGTTCGCAATACATTACGAAAATTGAAATGAATTTTTCAATGAATTTTACGTATTATGAAGATAAAAAGCTGCTGTGATTCAGTGTATTGGAACATTTGAATTTTGCGCCTATTATAGTAAATTGTATTTTAGAAAACTTGGCAAACTTTTAGAAAACTTATTTTAGTAACTTAATAAACCTTATAATGGAAAATTTGTTTTAGTTATTTCTATACTTCAAGGTAGTCATATTACAAAATATGTGTGAGTGTGTGTGTGTGTGTGTGTGTGTTAAGCTATATAAATTATTAGCAAGTTAATTGTTGTGTTGTCACTAAACACGTTAACTACATCTTGATAATGGGCTGACAGCTGTGTTGGTTTTTACGCTCACGCCTACCTAACCTCAAACAACGTTTTAAAATACACTGTATTTTAACAATACTATATTCCCAAAAATTGTATTTTATAAAAATGTTTTAGACGACATAAAACAAAGACTAAGCGTATGAGTGTGTAGGTGTAACGTTGTGTGAGACGTTGGTCGTCGCATGTACGAGTAGTAGGAACGAGTAATGTTTACACATAAAGAAATCTCTAAGTAATAACAAAGTATACTTATAGCAAATAATAAAATTAGAGGGAAACATATGGCATAGGCACTTATTATAGGAATGCAAAGTGAATAAAGGATTGATAGGAGATTTCGTCTCCTCCACTCTCCCAATCTTATAAACCAGATGAGGAAATATAATTCTATCTGTGTATACCTAGGTATCGAAAACACATGCAATCTGCCCTCACACACCACACGACACACACACACAATCCATTCTCAGACGCCACATGACTCACACAATCCAATTTCACACATACACGATTCACACACAACCCACTCTCCCACACAACACGACACACACACACAATCCACCCTCACAAATCACACGACCCACACACACAAACACACATACACTCAACCACTCTCACACACCACACAACACACACACACACAATCCACTCTCACACACCACACGACACACACATAATCCACTCTCACACACCACACAACACACACACACACACACACAACACACACACGCACAACACACACACACACACAAACACACTCTCACACACCACACGACACACACACACACACACACACAAACACACACAATCTATTCTCACACAACACACACACATACACACACATACCACTCTCTCTCCCTCTCTCTCTCTCTCTCACACACACATACACACAGATACACTCAATCCACTCTCACAAACCTGATGTAACAGCTGATGTGCATTCAGTTGGAGTGGAGTTAACTGTTCTCTTCTAAAATTCGATACACACTAACTTGACTATGGTCTACAGGTGCACATTACAGATAACATGCATCGGCAAAATTATAACTATATCATCTTAAAATACTAGCTAAATCTTCAATATTTAGTTGTATAACTTGTATATATATATATATATATATATATATATATATATATATATATATATATATATATATATATATATATATAGTTCAAATTCAAATCGTTAGTAGAATACGTTTTTTTCTTCCACTCAAGTTTAAATAAATGTGTTTAAACAAGTAGTGGATGACACTTAATGTTATTACAGTTTTTTCAAGTAATAAATTATTAATTTCAGATTTATATGTTAGAAAAGCTTTTCACAAAACGGGCAAGGAATTCAATATAGTCAATTTATTCCATTTGGCGTAGAATAAGTCATAACATATGACTTAAATAGCATCTGATTTTACCTTAAAGGTTAATATGGTAGAACAGCTGTTATGTGGTAGAACAGCGGCTTATAACTCCTAGGTTATGCTACTTCATATAAGTGTAAATATTTAATAAATAATCTAAAATAAAGTTCATCCAAAGTAGGAATTGATATAAAATCTCTTTATATTACTTGTTTTTAAATTATGTATTGACTCAATAATAACAATGAAAATCATATCTACATGTATAACTAGATTTCTCTTCTTTGTGTAGTTTAATTTATTTTGTATAAGCAAGCAGCTTTAATTATATTATAAACTATACAATATTCGTATTACCAATAAATTAGAACATTATTATATAAACATATACTCTATTTGTATATATTCGAGTAAGTATTTCCTAACACTAAAATGTTGTCGTTTGTTGACGTGTTTCGGAATGACACCATTTTTATAACTTAGATAGCACTCTTTGCGCAGATGTTGAGTTTCTCTTTATATCCTGTTATCCACGTCCTCCAACACTTGCAAACCTCGTTTTCTATTGTTCCCCCTTTCTTGACTCTCGCGAATACTCTATATTGCAAAATACATATTATTATTAAATAGTTTTATTATTATTATTATGAAAAAAATATATCACCGTTTTGTACACTAACTATTAAAAACACTTGTTTTATATAATATATTTAAAAAAACTTTTACAAATAAATGTTCTTTGACATAAAATCGGCCGGCTTTCTAGCGGCTGGTAGGGTTATCATTTCCAGGAACCGTGATGAGCGATGAGACCCCGGCACCAAACTCAACTAATTAATGTAACTTTGACCAATGTGAGGTTTACGGGAGACAAATGTCACTGTGAGTCTCTAATTACATCATAGCCACAGCTCTTTAGTCAATTTACGAGGCAATGCTTTGTTCCTGGGCTTTAAAATGTATAGTTTCTTTATTATTTACACAGTGCATCTTATATACTCGTATATATATATATATATATATATATATATATATATACACTGCTCTACAGTTTTATTAATGAAAGATTTCTTTAATTCCTTCTATTAATTCACATTCTCTTTTTTTAAATCTTGTTCGAATATTAAATCTTTAACAAAATACTTTTTATTCAACCATTCAAGTTCAAATATATTTTTAAAACTTGTAGTGCATGACACTTAGTAGTAGATTTAATTAAAGGTTTTTTATAATAATATATCATTTATTAAATTGAATGAAATAGTTTTAGTTATATATGGAAGATAAACGTATCACAAAAGGACCAATGTTTGCAATATAGTCGTTTCTTTCCATTTAGCTTAATATAAGCTTAAAATCATAACACGTGATTTCATAAAACAACTGATTTTATGTTATAGGTTGTGTGGTATAACAGCTGTTTTAACGTCATAGGTTACGTTACTTTATTTATAATATTAGTATTTATTTAATAAAAAGTAACTGAAATAAAAAATGTTAACTATTGACTTAAATAGGAATAGCCTTTTTTTAAAAGTAGGAAAACACATGTTGGTAATATTACTTGTTTAATTTTTTGTGAAATGAATTGATTTTTCTGTATTTGATAAATAAGAAAAGAATGATTTTATCGATTACAATTGCTTTTACATTTCATATCAACGTTTTCCTAGGCCACTTCTCAAACTACTTAACATCTTTTCACAAATAAGTTTTTTTCTACATTATTTATTGGCGCGACCATTATGTTTCCTAGGCCTACCTTACAGCTGCTTTGGGTACAAATATTTTCTAAAATAGACGAAACTTGTACACTATCCTTTACTTAACATTTTTTCATATATTGTATAATGAAGCTAAAGTGTTTCACAGTATTGAATAAATGATAAGCAGGTTGGTTAATGAGTTAAAGAAGTTCATTTAATTACGCCAACGTTTCGGCAACTAGCTGCCCTTATCAAACCTGTTGCACTATGAAAAACAAAGTCCTTACATTTAGCTTAAATGAACTAACTTAAATAAGCTAGATCAAAGGTATTTTTCTTGAAGTGTAGGAGGTTTCATGTTTTGCCTCCTCACATTACTTATTTAATCCCTAAATGTAAGTTTTTCATAGGTCAACAGGATTTATAGGGCATCGAACTATTTCCCGAAACGTTGTACTAATCACATAAAAGTCTTTAACTTGATGTTCAACCATTTTATCATTGCTCAATATTTATTTCAAATAAACATGTACTCCGTTATTATTATTTCAAACGGGTTTCTTCATTGTTTTACAACTTCTGTTACACGAATCGGCTGGAATCGCGTGACTGAATTGTTGCTTCCGAACCGAACTTTCACCGCATGCGTGAGTTGCATTTGGTTTATTGATAGAGTCGTTATTGAGTTTCCATTAATATAATCGGCTCCCGCTGCCCATTGCCTCACCACTTGCGTTCCTAATGCAATGGATGTGATTGGTTAATTAAATTCAGTAAAGCTAGCATTGCCAATTCCGAATAGATCACTTGAATCACAAATTGTATAAATAACTGTGTATATATCTAATTTATTTGGAAACTAGATTATTAAGCTATAGTAAGTAGACGATAGAGTGCTCGAATTAATTAGTAACAGTTACGGGACTGAAGCAAAATTTTTTAACATTTCCGAAATAGAAGTAAAAAAAATGTTTAAATTTAACTTACACAAAATATAATAATCTGTGAAAACTTTTAAATTCTATCAAAACTTTTATTAGGCTATATTTCAGCGTCAAATATAAGTACTGAGTGGTTAGAAGGTATCGGTCTTATGACAGACATATAAGGCTTTAAAAATTCATTCCCAAAATTTCGTGTGTGTGTGTGTGTGTGTCTGTGTGTGTGTGTGTGTGTGTGTGTGTGTGTGTGTGTGTGTGTGTGTGTGTGTGTGTGTGTGTGTGTGAGGGGGGAAGGGGTTCAACACATGCACACGCGCGGTAACACACATACACACACACCCACCAACACACACCCACCAACACACACACACACCCATCAGCGCAAAACGAGTTGCATTTGGTTTATTGATAGAGTCGTTATTGAGTTTCCATTAAAATAATCGGATCCCGCTCCCCATTGCCTCACCACTTGCGTTCCTAATGCAATGGATGTGATTGGTTAATTAAATTCAGTAAAGCTAGCATTGCCAATTCCGAATAGATCACTTGAATCACAAATTGTATAAATAACTGTGTATATATCTAATTTATTAGGAAACTAGATTATTAAGCTATAGTAAGTAGACGATAGAGTGCTCGAATTAATTAGTAACAGTTACGGGACTGAAATAAACTTTTTTAACATTTCAGAAATAGATATGTTAAATAATTATGTTTAAATAAATCTAACAAAAATTTCAAAAATGTCTAAAAACTTATTAATACTGTCAAAAAATTATAGTATGCTATATTTCAGCGTCAGATAAAAGTATTGAGTGGTGAGAAGGTACCAGTCTTATGACAGACATATTATTCTTTATATGTTCTTTGTCCAAAATTTCGACATTTAAATATAATGTATGTATATTATTTAATCTGATTGTGTGTGTGTGTGTCTATGTATGTGTGTGTGCGTGCGCATGTGTGTGTGAGTGTGTGTGTTTGTGTGTGTGCGTGTCTATGTCTGTGTGTGTGTGAGTCTGTGTGCGTGTGTGTGTGTGTGCGTGTCTATGTCTGTGTGTGTGCGTGCGCGCGTGTGTGTGTGAGTGTGTGAGTGTGTGTATGTATGTGTGTGTGTGTGTGTGTGTGTGTGTGTGTGTGTGTGTGTGTGTGTGTGTGTGTGTGTGTGTGTGTGTGTGTGTGTGTGTGTGTGTGTGTGTGTGTGTGTGTAGGTGGATGTGGGGTCAACACACGTACACGCGCTCTAACACACATACACACACTTTTGCAAATGCGGTTTGTGTAAAGGATATCTTTAAAATATGAGGTTTATTATAAACTTCAAGTTATAACAAGAATCAACCCTATAATATGAAACTGTAGCCGATGTATCGATTACAGGATTTCGAAATTTCTTTACGAATTTTGCTCTGAAATATTTCCTGGAAATTACGTTGCGCATCTAACAATATGTATGTAAAGCTGCAACAGCTATTTCCAAGCATTGATTAAATTGCGTCATATAGACTACTTATTCATTGTGAGATAAGCGAAATGCAACCATAGTTATAGAATACTGGTAATACATTTTAACGCATAAAATCTACTTCAATAAATATTGACAGTTACACAGTTTTTGTACGGATTTTTTCATGTTCTACCAAGGTCTGTTAAGAAGCTTTGAATTGTAAATTGAACAATACAAACATGTGAGAACAAGACACTGGGGGGTATAGCTAAGCCTTACAATAGAAAAGTGATTTAAATACAAATATATGCGCATACAATTCGGCACAAACAAACAAAACCAGCATGACGCAGATAGAGGATGCTAAAAGGGAGATTATACAAGAATGTGATAAAAAGTAGGTATGAAGACGTTTATGTCTTATTTATTTTACTTCAGCGGAAAAGTGTAATTTTTGGACATGATCCTTGAGCAACTTTAAAAAAACTCAATACAAACATTCAACGGTTTTAATTCAACATTCAAACATTCAAATACAGCTGGCAAAGGTTTTAGTCAGTGATTTTAACTCCTCCCGCGAAATGAAGCTGTAATGATTTTTTTGGATTTCATTAGGGATTAAAAGTGGTGATTTTTATATACAAGGTAAACACCGTAATAGTCTTTTAGAAAAATAAAGGCGGTATTTTTGAAAACATTTATACTGGTCAACTTAAAATCCCTCCGGCATTAAACTTAAAATCCCTTACGACAACGAAACATAGTGATAAGGCGGTTAAACAGCGTACCCAACCGCTCATTGCAGAAAATCTTAAGGGTAGCTCTTAGCAATCTTTCACGTATGGCATGGTTAGTTTATAAAATACTTTTAACAGGACATCAGCAATCCAGAGTTGATCTCACATTGTCATACATTGTACTGTAGCAGCCATTTAACCGTGCACTTGGCCTTGAGAGATCGCATTAGGCGAGACGGGATGAGGGGGGGCTGCGTTGAGTCAGTATAACTATTTTAACAGTATAACATATTAATGAATGCCAAAACGCTCGTAACTAGTAATTATAAAACTACTATAATCCTTGTTCAAATGCGTCACTGATCGTAGACTTCTGAAATAGATAGGCTTATAAGCAAATATCAATTTGGTGAACTGTATAAGATGTCTTTCGTGAGACCGTCGAAGTTAGATAAATTCGATGATTAATTAACTTCGTTATGGAATAAAAAAACAATTTTTAAATATGTGTAGAAACATTGGATGCAAAATTGTTAATGTATAGAACATTCTGAAAATATAACATGTTTTCAGAAGTGGTACTATATGAGAAGGCGGGAGTGAGCAGGTGCAAGTTTTGATGGACACAGCAGTAACTAAAATATAATAATGAGGGTAGTTTATTTGAGACGAGATACCACCCTAACATTCTTTAAACCCGCACGTACAGGGTTTGAACTAGACTTTAACAGTAATTGTTAAACATTTTGAAGAAAAAAAGATCGGGGAATAATAAGTTCAAAGGCAGAACTTTTAGTGGCTAATAATTCAGTATGCGAGTCACTTTTATATGGGATTCAAGCTCAAATCCATTGCATTAGGAATCGGGTGAATAGCGTCAGATACAAAAGGAAGGGATTTATTGCTACTGGCCGTTGTACCAGTATTAGCAACGGCTTATCATCCTGACGCCCCTGACGGGTGCTCTAACCAAGCATTCTGTTTAGATCACATTTTAGAACTATTTGGGAAGATTAGAATCTCCCGAGCAAGTCATTTTTTCTTAAATAATTCACTCTTTAGTGGCTTTCAGGTCATATTCTACTACTTATATAAGTTCATTTTAAATTTGTAGGGGATGACACTTTATGTTTTTATAGTTTTTGATGTCTAGAGCATTCTGAACACGTAACATGTTTTCAGAAGTGGTAGTACACGAGGAAACGTGTGCGATCTCTCAAGTCCAAGTGTAAGGTTACATGGTCCGCACTATGCAAAGTACAAATATTATCCAATCCTCCTATTGCCAAAACAATTCGTACACAGAAGTAACATTGAACAAATAGGGTAAAATTTGTATTTTTATTCTTTAAAAATAAGGCAATTTGTAGTTAAATAATTGATTACGTTTTGTGCTGTACACTGTAGTATTATGTACTGAAAGTTACAATTTGTATTGTCTTAATTATTATTAACAGTTGGTTTTTGGAAAACTTGATTTCATTTAGGCTAACCACCGTTGAATTTGCTTATATATAATGTGCGTTATATATATATATATATATATATATATATATATATACATATTATCGAAATAGAAAAACCCTTGGTAGTGCCCTTTCAGACTACAGTAAATGGTCGGCATACATTTGAGAGTTGGGAGCGAACGGGATACATAGTAAGACCTAATCAAATATAAATCAGTGCAATCTAGATACTTGTTTCATAAAAACATTATTTCTATGTCGATAGTTAAAGTATTAAAGTAGTTAATGGTTTGCGAAATTAAAAAAAAATTTGTTCTTTTTAAATAACGAAAATATTGACGAAGATGCAATTTTAGTCGTGTTGCCATCTGAGGTAATTGTCTCTTGATAATGTTCTAATTTCTTAATTACTTAACGAGTTTTGCAATAGAGAATCCCTACAACAAAGCTATTTGTTACGTTTGCACAAATCGCCGCCAGGCTGCAGCACATATTGCACCCTGTATATTACAGCGGCCGCCATTAAAAGATTAACAGTGGAAAATTGCGCCTAAATTTCACTAAATACATCAATCCTATTTTCACAATTACTTCCGTAATCGTAACCGAATACAATTTTTATATAGCAAGTTTCTACTGTACGTATTTGCAAAGTAAACACTTGAATTAGCATTAAAACATACATCTGTGTTATCATTTCACCAAAAAGATACTTATACGGCAGTCGTTGGCTTTCCCGTCTTAAAGTTTAGCCCGACACGATATAAAAATGTAATATTACCCCGGCCGTGAAACGCCTACGAGACGTAGCTTTTATTTGTCCGCACTTTTAACGCATATATTACGATTTATGTCACTTAGGGAGGTTTAGTATTTTGTGTTTTAACATCTTATACATGTTTTCGGTTGTATTTATAAAAGAATTCCAACACATCTGTCTCTTTAACATTAAATTGTAATTCAATATTGATAAATAATTATTCCTTTTAATTATAAATTAGTCTTAAATTATGCTCTAACAAAATGTTTTCATACATTTTAGAATATGTAAGGAGTAGAATAAATAAGGAGTAGATATTAAAAGGTATTAAGAGTAGATATGGAGAAGACGTAAATACTATATGAGGAAAATATTCAAATAGTAGATATGAAGAGAATATAGAGTAAAGATATGAAGAGTAAATAAGAAGAAGCTATACAACGTAGATAGTAAGACTCAAGTATAAAATATAATGAGTATTTAAGAAGATGTAAGGAGCAAATAAGACTAAGATATAAGAAACAAATAAGGAAAAACTATAAAGACTCTATAAGAATAAGACATATAGCGGAGATAGGAACGTATGAGGAACAAAGAAGAAAAATATAAAAGGAGTTGATAAGGAGAAAATATAAGGAGTATGTATCAGAAGATAAGTATAAATAGTAAACAAGGAGAAAAGATGTAAGTAGATAAGAAGATATAAGGAGCAAATAAGGAAGAGATAAGGATTAGATAAGAGAAAGTAATGAGATGATAAGGAGATATTTAAGGAGTTGGTAAGGAGAAAATATAAAGATTAGATATAAAGAGTAAATATTATAAGGGCTACATAGGTGTTATATTCAAATAGTAGATGAGGAGAAAATATAGGGAGTCAGTGGATAGGAAGATGTAAGCAGTAAATAGAGAGAATAAATATATGACGAAGATAATAAGACATAAGGAGTGCATAAAGAAAAGATGCAATGAGTAGATAGGAAGATATAAGGAGCAAATAGAAACAAGACATAAGGGCTGTATAAGAAGGATATATAATGCGTAGACGAGAAAATATATAAATAGTACAGAAGAAGATACAACCTCTATACTAGGAGAAGATTTAAAAATGACGGAATTTAAATGACCTAATTAAGCTACTTACAACATTTCAATAGTTGTAGGCCTACCAAATCTCATTGCAGTTTTTCCCTAATGTACTACGAGAAGTTCCAATAAACTTAGCTATAATAATTACATTTATAGCTTAAATTAAGTATGTGTCATGTATATTCATTTGTTAAAAATTTTAAAAAACGATTTTTGTAAGACAGAATCGTATTTTTGCGTGTAAGAATGTTTTAAATAATTGTTGTTCTCTATTTCAAATTTAAATTATAACAAAAGTATAAGAACTAAATTCCTGTTTAAATAATATCATTGGATAACAAATATACAATTTTTCTAATCCAGAGACAAAATTTATATTTATCTTGTTATGGTTTATTTTAAATTCTTACCAATTAAAAAAAACATATGAAATTTAATTTTGCTAATGTTAGCTAATTGACTTAAATTTAATTGTATATAAGCAAACGAGTAGATGCCCAGAATTCTATATTTTTCAAGTATTCTTAAAAGAAAAATTATTCCTCTATTTTCACCTTAAATTACGGAAAATATTTTACTCCTTTCCCTTCCGGCAAAAGTTATGGAAAAACATTTAATACCACATACGAATTATTTTGGTTCATGAAGATGGAGATTTATACGCCACAAAAATATATACTTTTATTGCCTTCGGTAGTTTGAAACACAATTTCAGAAAAGCATTTAAAAAATGGAGGCCCCGGAAATAAATCAACAAAGTTAAAGTCTTTTAACCTGCATGAAAACATTGTTCAAAGAGACAATGTCAGAAGTACAAAAAGATTGTTAACGTTTTAATGTAGCATAAAAGAGTTTAGAGTAAAATTCGTACTGAAAATAATATTTTTGTAACTAAAACTTGGAAGTTTTTCTTCAAATCAGTCATTCTTTATTTAGCTACATTTAAAAATACTTCATATGCTTTCAGATTTGACAGTTAATTATAGTGTCTCATAAATTTAGTTATGAAAACATTACATGAATACAATAATTTAATAAACTTGATTATAGTCGGTTTTTATTAGTGTAGTCAATAGCTTCTCCGTGTATAAAGAGACATAGGTAAGGCTGTGGAGAACTGGAGTCACTCTTTGAAAAACCTTTTCAAACGTTCTGAAATACAAAATATGAGAAACATTTGCCTCGTTCAGGAAGACTGCAGTCTTCTACTCGTCTGGAGAGCTAGACCTGTTAAAAGGCTTAAGAAATCCAAGTGTATAATCATGAGCATGATCTTCGTAGGTCCTGGGAAGCCCTACGGTACAGCGGCTAGTACGTTGCGGACGATAAAATGACTTTAGCAAAACCTAAGGAAAAGTTGAGAAAGTAAAACACATTATTAGTAATGCTTACACTCGCAAGAATAATTGTTAAAAAGCGGTTGTCTTGCGAGTCAGGTACAATTATTTATTTATACAGCAAAGTTTCAATAATGGGTACGTTATCGAAACGTCCATGTATAAAGGCCTGAGGACGATAACGTATCCGTTATTGAAACGTCCATGTATAAAGGCCTGAAGACGATAACCTATCCGTTATTGAAACGTCCATGTATAAAGGCCTGAAGACGATAACCTATCCGTTATTGAAACGTCCATGTATAAAGGCCTGAAGACGATAACGTATCCGTTATTGAAACGTCCATGTATAAAGGCCTGAAGACGATAACGTATCCGTTATTGAAACGTCCATGCATAAAGGCCTGAAGACGATAAGGTATCTGTTATTGAAACGTCCATGTATAAAGGCCTGAAGACGATAACGTATCTGTTATTGAAACGTCCATGTATAAAGGCCTGAAGACGATAACGTATCCGTTATTGAAACGTCCATGTATAAAGGCCTGAGGACGATAACGTATCCGTTATTGAAACGTCCATGTATAAAGGCCTGAAGACGATAACGTATCCGTTATTGAAACGTCCATGTATAAACGCCTGAAGACAATAACGTATCCGTTATAGAAAACGTCCATGTATAAAGGCCTGAAGACGATAACGTATCCGTTATTGAAACGTCCATGTATAAAGGCCTGAAGACGATAACGTATCCGTTATTGAATCGTCCATGTATAAAGACCAGAAGACGATAACGTATCCGTTATTGAAACGTCCATGTATAAAAGCCTGAAGACGATAACGTATCCGTTATTGAAACCTCCATGTATAAAGGCCTGAGGACGATAACGTATCCGTTATTGAAACGTCCATGTATAAAGGCCTGAGGACGATAACGTATCCGTTATTGAAACGTCCATGCATAAAGGCCTGAGGACGATAACGTATCCGTTATTGAAACGTCCATGTATAAAGGCCTGAAGACGATAACGTATCCGTTATTGAACGTCCATGTATAAAGGCCTGAAGACGATAACGTATCCGTTATTGAAACGTCCATGTATAAAGGCCTGAGGACGATAACGTATCCGTTATTGAAACGTCCATGCATAAAGGCCTGAGGACGATAACGTATCCGTTATTGAAACGTCCATGTATAAAGGCCTGAAGACGATAACGTATCCGTTATTGAAACGTCCATGTATAAAGGCCTGAAGACGATAACGTATCCGTTATTGTCACGTTGCCTGTATAAATAAATAGTTGTACCTGACTCGTAATTAATATACTTTTGTTTATCAATAAAACTTGTTTTGGGTTAACCCAAGCAAAAGTAATTATAAACCGCAGCGCAATAACCCACTAAAAGTCGATGCTGTTATTCCAGTTGTCATTGACTATATATGTACCCAAAGCTCCCGATAAATGGTAATTAAAGGCTTACAGTTCGGCAGACAAAAACACTAACTCGCAAGAAGATAAAAAGAAGGCAATAATCTAACAAAAATAACGGAGCAATTAAAAATTTAAAATAAATGGTCAATAAACAGGAAATGCGAAGAAAAAGGGGTGTAAAATATAGAACTTTTCAAGCAATTGCATAAGAAAACACCTTTAAATAACCAGTTTTCATAACTTTATACTACAAATTACCAAACTTCCTAGAATGCCTTTAATATTTAAATGCAGCTATAGCCACACACGTAACAATACCTGATACTCTGACAGGTAGGGAATTAAAAACATTTTAAAGCAGAAAATACAACTTTCAGACAATATTTTTGTAAGAATTGTAGTAAATAAGGTTGAAATTTCCCAACGAAACAACTATAATAGGGCGGTTACTAATGGGAAGAGGGTTCAGGCAAACAAAAAAGGATATGAGTCGGAAACGAATTGGAGCAGCCAAAATAACTGGTATGATCATGTTAACACTTACAAAGTGTTAAAGAAATTATAGATAGACTTTTGAGGGACACCTAAATTAGGATCGTAATGAAATGAATCTGAAACACTCATATGTAACACACGCAAACACGTGCGTATGCGTGCTATTTTCTTTTGTTTTCCATGAGTGTTTGTGTACGTTGAAATGGGGAAAAAATTGTACTGAAATAATATTCAAAATAAATATTGTCTAAACAACTAAACATAAGAGTTTTAACGAGCAAGTTTTCCACTCTCACTTGTGTAAAACAGTTAAACAAATGAAATCTGACTTTATTCAAGCATTTTCCAAGTGTATTAAAACTCAAGTGAGTCGCTTAGAGTGCTTCGTGTTTAAGGTTGCCGTTGCAAGCTTTATATTAATACCTCTACTCAGTGCTTTTATTCGAAAAATTAAAAAAAATCCTTTATTTCTCTTCGTCTAGAACTCCCTTACCCACCCTCTATTCACACAGACTGTTGTTCCCATTGCGTCCCACTAACAAGCATACCTTGTACCTACGTAATGTATTTACCATCGCATGATATTTAATTTCGTAGATGTTGAATGTTTAGTGGGTTTGAGCCTTGTTAGTGTGTTAACGTCTCCATACTTCAGATAAGACCATGCAATACGTCTCGCATGTCTAAGCAATGGTTTGTTTCAGCGCAACACAATTTCGTAGCCGT
Organism: Prosapia bicincta; assembly: GCA_036971475.1. Taxonomy (NCBI): domain Eukaryota; kingdom Metazoa; phylum Arthropoda; class Insecta; order Hemiptera; family Cercopidae; genus Prosapia; species Prosapia bicincta. The sequence goes on from JBAIZL010000005.1 coordinate 216,335,519, forward strand.
GATCACTTGATGCAACGAATCAAATCTAAGGCGAAGAATTAGTATCCGGTTTTATTTGTAAGTCTTATAATAGACCACTTAAGGTTAATTGATCACTTTAACAATAGTTTATGACTATCCGACTTTGAAATTTAATTAAATGAATGTTTTACATTTGACTTTAATATATTGCAAAGGCAGCTTAAAGCAACTGTCATTAGATAGTCCAAAATTAGCTTAACTTGGTTCTATTTGAATGAAGAGCAATTTGACAAAATAACTAATTTTTTACGTGAGGTTCACACATGGAAATATTGTCTAACAGAACACCAAATACTACAATGAAAGACACACGTTTAATAATAACTATATCAACAAAGTTATCCATTAAGTAACCCAGCAACGTTTACAAGATTTAGCTCAGTACGTGTCGATAACAATGTTGTCATCATCAGTGGGAATAACTACACAAAAGTTACAAGACCGACACTAGTTGAAGTGCTCATTGTAGTTCTATTGTTACAAGCGTGTATTACATTTTATAATTCAAACGATATATGATGTCATTTTTATCCAATGTATATAAGAATAAATTCCTATTGCTATATATATGATTTAACGGTTATGGGTTGGTACTTACTTTTTGTCAACAACGCCATTCCATATGAGATTATAGGATTTTCACACATGCAAATCTTGTTTTAAACATGCTTTTCTAATGTTTTACAGACTTTTATTCAACTTATTGCTCTTATAATTTTATAAATTACATAGTTCATCCTAAACATGAATTGGAAATAGGATTTGTTTTTGGAAATAATAAATAAAATGAACCTAATTTTTCATGTCGTTATACATGTATCGCACATAAGCAGGATTTCAGTTCATGCGGCTTTTGCGTTATCGGCCGGTAGTCCACCTTACAGTGATGATTGCTTAGCATGCAAATTCGATTCCTTTCATGTTTCGATCTGGTTAGAATATTTCCTTAAGGTGGGACGTGATCTGGTCCCCCACGGAAGATTAGAGTGATGTTCTTTAATGAAATGTTCTTTTCTACAACATATCCACACACGAAGGGTCTTACACAAACTTTTATAATTGTATTAAATCAACCAAAGGTAAATATCTGCTTTGCAAACCCGGCTTCTTTGATAAAAAAATATTATTATTTATTTTTTAAAAGGACTCTATACACTGATGTATGTTTGTATATTGTATACAATGAATGTTTACATGACGGACATCGGATTGTTAATAGAGTGTACTCCAGCTGAAAAGATACATCAGTTATAACTCATTACAATTCATAGCCGACGTTACACAAAGGAAGACAATACAGGGGAACGTTATTATATATAAGTAAAACTTTATAAGCTTGAACTTGAAGGCTGCGGGCCTTAGCAAGAGGCCGAGAACGAGGGGAAGGTCGAGGTGCTCGCACGTCATTTTCAAAAACATCGACCCTTAGACTTTCGCTAACCCTTAGGTGGACTCATTATATTGTTACTTAGTAATTGTTTTTAATGTATAGTAAAATAACAACAAAAGTAAATAGGGGGTTCACGGAAGCATGCTATCATGATTCTTTAAGGGTTTGGACTGGTAGGTAGCAATGTATGGTCTAAACGAGGCATGACTGCAATGTCTGATGCTTTTCTAGACTATGTATATTTAATTTATAACTGGCAGCCAAATTCCAGCTTATATATATTCACCTATACTAGACCAAGGCCCCTCGAATCCGACCTAAAACTCCTGCCCACTGCCTCACTTGAAGCCACGACCGTCTGTAAGAGTCTTTCGGCTTTATTGAACCTGGACCGTTGACGCAGCCTTCGTGTCAGGCGTTACGGACGGGATTGTAGGGATGAGTACACCCTTAGATCACTTGAAATCAGTTCTAACCTTCAGGACTCTGGGGCTTAGAGCTTTCTCCTTAGCTCGACCGGAGGGACACCACTCGAGTACTATTAATGCTGTGCACGCTCCGACACCTGAGCACTGCGGGACCTAGTCTGCACTTCCCCTGCGGCTCTGTACTGATGTTAGAAAGACTGCAATCTCAGTAGTAGAGTAGAATATCTTTAAAGTAATAAATATGTACTTTCGAATACAATTAGACGTAATATAATAATTGATAGTAAATAATTGATTAAATATTTCATTAATGTAGCAGGCATTTACCTGATTGGACAACTTTGTATTTCTAATAATTTTCTATCTATACACATACCTAATACTTTTTGCAAATTTTTATTCATTACCTTTACTACTACAAACTAAAAATGTATGTCAGTAAATACGTTTATAGAATAGAAAAGTTTATACGAGAGGGCAAAGCTATTAGTAGCGGAGGGAGGGAACGGAGGCAGTAGAGCTTATAAACGTAAATACTCAGTACCTTGACTCACTCTAAATTAAAGCTATCATTGTTATACTGTCGTTATTTCTTCTGCAGCAAAACAAATAATTTAGGTTCAGTATATGAAAGAATATTTTAATTTTAGGTAGGCATTGAATTTTAAGAAAATTAAGTTTATTAAATACAGATATTAGAAAAAGTGAATGAGTCATCAAAACTGGCGGACAACCATATCGATATATTACAGCAAAACTTTCCTAATATTAAAACTAAAATGTATTTGTTTATTCTTAAGTAAAGTATATCATTAGACACGAACATATTTTGAAACTTTAACGCTGGGACAGTTTAGTACCCAGCTGGAAAATACAAACACGTACCGTATTATACAACAAGTAACAAGTAACAATAGATGTTGTACTGTGGTATTAGTTAAGCAACAGTCGATATCTTCGAGGAGTAGAAAGCTACAAGGGTCAAAGGTACTCACCGACACACTATCGTCTATTGAGTTCTCTGGGCTAACAGCAACGCAACGTGCATAGTAATATACATCAAAGGAATCCATTTCCTTGAGGAACTGTTTTGCATTCAAGTAATGACACAAGTGTTGAATGTAACTAGAGATAAAGTTGTTAGAAAGTTTTTAAATGATTACATCGTAAATATTCTAACGGAGATTTTCCATCAAGAGATAAAAAACGCTCAGTTTTAGAAACAACTAATAATGAAATATTTCATTTGGTTATTTCATGTTATGTAGCTTTTGTTTGATTTTTATGGAATAATAATAATAATATAATTTAATTTACAAAAACCTTGAGGTCACTTATGATCTGAGTTGACAATGGGACTCATCTCCCGAAACGGCCGTCCTTAACAGTTATAAAAGTAAGTCCTACTATAGGCAAATGTATTTCCAAGTGTTTTGAGTTGAAAATTAGTAGCTCACGTGAAGACGGAATCAACCAATTTAAATAATAATAAAATTACTCCAGCAGTATTCTTAACAATTTATTAAACTATTATTATTATTTTTAATAT
>JBAIZL010000005.1:216343906-216428906 GCA_036971475.1 Prosapia bicincta
GTGAACTAATAGAGGGAATTCAATAAAGCTTGAAAAAAGGGAAGGTTCACACAATAGTAGAACAATTGGCCAGTACGTTTAGCCTCATCATGTTACAATTTAGGCTTCTGCGATAGCGAAATATGCCTTCTACTCTTATCTCTGTATCCAAAGCGTTTTCTAGTTTAATCACGCTTTAATACCCTTTTCCTATTATTCAAGTGTTTTCCATGTTCATATTTGAATGGCTTTAAGACTTCATTGAAAATGGTTTTAATATTAAGTGCCTTCAGAATCTGCCATCGTGAAATGGATTTAATTGTAACAGAATATATTGGCACTGGAGAAGAAAGCCTAGTGCTACGGCGCTTTGCATTCCAGACAATAGATATGAGGCGAGACTGCAAGATTTGAATAGTTGATGTAAAGCAATGCACATGGGCACGTAACAGAACGTAGCGACACGGATAAACAAGTAGTTATATTCCACAAGGGTGTTTTCCCTAGTAAACCTATGCACAGCTTTATATATATATATGTTCCATCATGCGTTCAGTTAACATTGTTTAAGTGCCTTTGCATTTTCCCGAAGATGCGTCAAAATAACAGTACTGAAGCAGTAGTAAAATTGTATCTTATTTTATTTACATAGTTTTAGAAACAAAAGCGAATGAAAAAAAGCTATATAGGTTAGACTCGGGCGTAAACAAGATCTATATGAGCCTCGTTCAATTAAACAAACACTCGTATCGTTCTAGATGGTTTAGCATCATTGTTGTGAAGAGGCATTGATTCGTGCCTGGTTATTTTTCCTGTAGTAGTAAGATGGTGGCTAGAAGGTCATCTCTACTTCATCATTACCTAGACGTAGGCGTCAGGTGGTAATTATGTTAGCACATCGCTAACATCGAAGTGTGGAACTGAACTCTGGCGGTTTTATTTATACAGTTCAAAGGTTGCACAGTTTGTATATTGTATATTGGAAACCCTCGATGTTTTTGCACATTTTTCTCATTGACGTATTACCTGAATTCAGTTTCGAAAATCTTCAGTTTTAGCTTCTTTTTGGAAACTTTTACACTTGTTGCAACACTCTTCCGTAGTTTGTATTTGTACATACAGTAGTTTGACGACTTGAAAAGCTCTTCCGTTGTGCAAAAACAGTACCTAACCGTCGAAATTTTTCATCGACACCAATAATCACAGCGTTAATAGGCGGTTTTTGTGATATTGTTCCGAAAAGTCAATGCCGTTTGTGACAAACTTGGCCCATCCCCAGATCCGTTTAAAAAAGAGAGAAAATAAAGCTCCAGGATAAACGTTTTCTCTTCAGCATTTTAGCATGATGTCAGCAAAAACTAACCTCAAATGAAATACATCAAAAGTAGTATGCGGCAACAAACAAATGACGTCACAGCTGATCGAGAATCAATACTGTTTATTTTGGCGTATACGGTATTTAATCTAGGAACTAACATTTTTGCGTTCCTCCAAATCTATTAAAATTGATATTTTATTAGTTCTACTATCTTTTCAGATCATAAACGTTTTACAATAAAAAGTCACCCAACATAAGTCTAGATTTTATCATTCTCCCGAGGATCGCTTATGTTGCTGCCTGTAAACGCAGAAAGGCGATCGGTGATAACAAATCTACCAAGATCTTATGGTGCACTAAGAGAAGGCCTAATAACTTTATACTCCTAAATTTTACTCCCACTTTTCCAAGTCTCTCTGGTTCACCTGAGGGGGCTGATTGCTATCGGGAGTAGTGACGGCGGAAGGCAGAAATGCCAAGAACGGACGTTGGTTAAACCAACCAACATAGGTCGACATGTGCCAGTGCGTGAGAAAAAAGTGAAGAAGTAGGAAGATGGTGAAAATGAATATTTTGAACAGGCGTACCTGTATTTCAACTCCCCTTCTTTGCCAAAGTACACAAAGTTAGATTCTCCATGTTGGGGTTATCTCTTACCCACGGTCTAACACGTGAAATCTCTACCCTCACAGATCCAACCTCAAACTCTTAACTACCGTTCGGGAGACTAGCGTCAAGCCCTTGGGGCTTGGTCCCACAACCCGCTTTAGCGGTATATAAGAGTCATCTAACTTTTGTAACGTACGCACCTGGGCTTCAACCAAAGACAGCTGTTCAACCGCTTTTCCAGTAGAACCATCTAAGCGTCCAGGTTTCCGTTTTTTTATACCCCGTCTGATTATTCGGTCAAAGTAGTGCAATCGGACCTTTATCCACTCTCGGTTGTCCTTACTTAAGTGCCGGACTCCCAGACTGAGGTATTGGTGTTAACCGCTTTTCCAGAACTACTCACGACCAGTAGATCCATCCAAATGTCTAGGTTTCCGTTTCTCGGTTCCCCGTCTGATTATTTCGGTCAAAGTAGTTCGGTTAAAGGTGCAATCGGACCTTTATCCACTCTCGGTTGGCCTTACCTAAGGGTCGGACCCCCAGACTGAGGACTTGGCGGGTATTACTCACCCGTTAGACTTTGAGAGCAAAAACATTGATCTACGAAAGCAAATTGTAAAAATTACATAAAATCCGAAGACATTGTGTACTCGGAACATTCTTCTACTAAAGTTAAACATTCCTGACTATCTCTAATAAGTCTATCACACTCAGTAAGAACAATTCAAGATCGTCAGTAATTCTGACTAAAAATCCCTCACTATTATGTTTTTGATCACACCAATATTTCATTTCAGCGACCCATTTACTGTAAAGGTTTCGGAGTTAGTGTAAAATTTGAGAGTCTCTTATTATTGCAGACTTTTTTAAAACCCTTGAAACCCAAGACAGAATAATTGGCAAAGGAAACAAAATATAAAAGCAAAACAGCGACTGTAAATTTAGACGTTTGTTTTCCCCAGCGGAACACGCTGCTCCACGTCAACATTCCCTGTTCAAAGCCGTCTACTATTTAATTACTTGACGCATTGTGTTAAAACATCTGATGTAAATTAGTTTCTTATAGTTAGTAGTATTTTGCTTGTAAAATAATATTTTGTAAAGATAAGATACTAAATTTTTATAATCCATATATCAAGTCCTATATATCTGTCATAAAATGAAATTTTGTTTATTAAGTTGCGAGTACTTTATAAGTATAAGCGTGTGGCATTTTCTAATATTAGCTGTTTATTTACAAGAGTTTCACAAAACTGAGAACCTTTAATGCTTCTCTACATGGCAAGACGAGTTTATGCTTAGAGAAGAGATAACGTTTGGTTACTATGGGTTAAACAGAGGTTTCCTATACTAAAAACACGTTATCACCTGTGATAAAAGAAGTCCTCAGGAATACTGAAAAAATAATAAACATGACAGCAAGTAACTTGTTTTGGAGAGAACTCAATTTACTTCACTTTTTACCAGGAAACTTTCTAACAACAAGGTTTTACTTCTCTACCAGATACCAATAATGTCCCTTTAAGGAAGGGATATTACTTCTAAATCACACAGCCTAAAACAGAAACAAATGTTAGCCTGTAAATATTTACATTTAAAAAATAAATTAAGAGGTAAAACGAGCTGTTCTGTATCGGTTTTGTATTCTATGTATTTATTTTTGTTTTCCTAACTTTTCCAGAGCCATGATTATGACATTAGCAACACAACTGTGATTTTAATAGATTACGCTAATTTCCTTTCCATTCCAACTACATTATTAGTACAACTGTTGTTGGAATAAAAAAATAAAAATCACATTGACAAACGTTTAACTCTTTATGACTTTTCACTTCTGTTAGGCATATTTGTATATATTCGAGTACATTTTTCTGCCTTTGCTAACATTAGTATAAATTACTCTGTCGACGCATGCCGGAATGACTGAAATTTAAAAACATAAGTAGTATTCCAATTAAGTTTTGAATGGGAGTACACTTTAAGTTCTGAAAATGAAGTCATTCCAAAACGCGATAACAAAGAAGGATATTGTAATGTTAGGAAAGGCAGAAAATGTACTCGATTCAATTTAAAAAATGTCTTATACATGTTTCCATTCAGGGAACATTTATTTTTTCTCAGTGAACAAATGACCAAATACATTTCTTACTTAAATTAGGCAAAATTAGATATTAATAGAAACTAGAACTAATATTTAGGTTTTCAGGTTATGCAATATATTTTAGATTTTTTTATTACAATATAATTGAAAAAATTTGTTTTATTTAATAACTGAAAACTCACTTCAAATAATAAATGTGTTTTAAAATTTATATCCTATTTTACTTCACTGATATTTTTCCATTTGTGTCTTTTGAAACAAAATATTTACTTTGTTTGAATAGTTATTATTCTTTTAAATGTAAATCGCAAAATCTCTAACCTTTTTCGTGTGAGTCGAGAAACAAGAAAAACCTCTTTCTGAGACACATTAATCAAGATTTATACAGTCATACAGGATTAAGATGCTTGACGCAATTCAACTGCAGGGAATGAAAAACACGATCCAGATATTCATAATTTATATCCCAGCTTAGTCTACATGTAGCTGTCACGTTTCGGATCATCGTCATCTTCTCAAACTACAACTGTACGGTAGTAGCTCAACAATAGTTCGATTGTTGTCGTTTAGTAATTTCAGTATAACGTATATTCATTAACAAATTATGTTATTAGTTTTAGGCTGTCATTCACGTTAGGTTATTGATAGCAAAATGGTGTCGTTCCTCAAGAAGAAATGAAATTTGTACAAAAATTGGTAAATAAAGAAGTTGTGTTTGCCTTAATATCACTTTTTGAGTAATATCCATTATTCCGAAAGATTTTAATTCCATCCTTGGAGGCAGTGAGAGCTAGAGTGTAGAGATAGTTACTGTAATACTCACCGTAAATATACTCCTCTGACACCAGGTAGCGCACAAGAAAAATAACAGAAAATTTAATTCTTAGAGAAATACTAGCGTTAAAATAATAATGGGCAGTTGAATGTAAAGATCTTCCTTTTGTCATTTAAACCAGCCTCCTCAGCCCACAGAATATTTATTACAAATAAAGATGGCTAAGGGCGCAGTGAAGCAGGGTTACCCAGCTAAGATAGTCCCAGGGGTTTTTTTCCCTCCCCTTTCCGATCCAGTACACTGAAGTCCCGAGCGTCACGTCAAGTGCCGAGTGTAAGTGGTAATTTTTTCATGTAATATTCCTATTGCAAAATTATAAAACACGAAGAGTTATTAAAAATAAACGGTACCAGGTAGCTTACACAAACTATCTCTTAATAATACAGAACACATTATGCTATATTTTCAATATTGTTTTTGCTTGAAAGAGAACTTTGTTAAATTTTAAAAAATCACCCACCGTCCATCTATAAAACACAAGTGCACATAAATGTACCGAATATTTTGAAACGTGAATCATTATTTTTAATCTTAGTAGTTTTTGGTTTACCTATCGATTAGTTTTTAATATTAAAAAATTGTTGTTCCTTCTTTTCTAAACCGAATGGACATTGTTTTCCGAATTTCACCAAAACTGGACCAGTAGTTTTTTCTGTTGGTCGCCATTCAGACACACATAGATTCATTCATACATACATTTTGGAAAACACACTTTAGATAAGGAGACCTCAAAATTTATATTTTTCACACTAATATTTTATTATCACAATACATTTTCTGTATTTTAGTATATGTCAGAAAGTAAAAGGCCGTGTAATATAATTTTGCGTTGTACGAATAAATCTTTAGCAGATTCTTAAAATATTTCTGAAAATAGATGATTTTAATAGAGAAACTTCAAATTATCCAGTTTAATACATTTTAATTTCTATGTAAAAAAGTAATTATTTACATAAGTTAAAATTATGTAATTGAAGAAATACTTAGAAATATGTGCTTACATTATACAGGATAAAACACCGCGAACTACGTACGAGTATAGTTATACAGGATTCAGCCCAAATGTACCAGCCAACGCTCACCCTTGGCAGTGGAGCCATTTGGCGACGCGCTGACCAGTAGAGATAGGCATCCCTGAAGATGGGACTGCAGTAATCCTGGGCCCGGTCCAGGGCTGTGCAATCATTAAGGTGTTCGGCATTCATAGGTTCACCACCACACAGCAGACACTCCGGGGTCGGTAGCACATGAATGCGGTGGAGGTGCGCACTAAGGTAATCATGACCGGTCTTCAATCTGAAAGCTGTAACGCTAACAGATCGGAGCAAATTTGGTTAATTGGTGTACTCGTCACAAGACTTTCCCACCGTTTTCCTGCTGATAGCTCCCGAAATCGACCTTGATTCTATTTTTTAGTGGACGTCTTTATTAGAGACCTGGAGGAATGTAGTGAACTCAGATGCTCGGGCTGGGGGAGGCTTGTTCCCTGCCTGGCTAGTTGATCAGCCTTTTCATTGCAGTGATGTTTACATGGCTAGTGATCCACTGGAAATTAAGTACCCACCCGGAATTTATGAGAGCATTTAGTTTCCTTCTACATTCTATTGTTCTACTACAGTCGGTCAGTGAGTTCCCAGAGAGATTCATGATGGCGGTCTTACAGTCAACAAGGAGAACGGCCTTACCCGGAGCAGTCAGGTTCTCAAGTTCTATAGCTGCATCATATATGGCAGCTACGTCACCTTCATAGTTACTAAGGTGGGCCCCGACAGCAGAAAATCCCTTAACATATAAACAGTAGTATGCAGCACCTGTTTCACCTGATCCAGGTATGGATGATCCATCTGTGTAAATTTGGAGCCATTCTGGTGCAGGGTATTTTACATTGATAGTTCGGAGGGCTGCACTTCTAAGCTCCTGATCCGAAGATGCATGCTTCGACAACTGGTGGTCTGTCAGGAAGAGCTCTGCCTCAGGGAGTTCCTGGAAGCACTCCTGAAGCAGCTCCTGGAGCTGGTTCTCCGGGAGTGACTCCATACTTTTTATAAAGATCCTGGTAACAGACAAGGGGTGTTCGCTGGGATTTTAGTCTATCTGTGGATTTATGGTACTCGTTCCATAAATGTGACTCGCAGTGTTTAAAAACTTTTTACTTTACGATTTCACTAGCAGAAAATCAAAGGTCCTACAAACATTAAGTAAAAAGAATATTAAAATTAAACTAGTTATCTAAAACGTTTACGCCTACAAAACGTTTCTAACTAACAAATACGAAAAGTTGTCGCTTACTAACTTTTTGTGTTACTTAAATTGCAACCCTTGTTGAATGTAATTTTTTAACATTCTTTCAAATAGTGTACTACTTTTATTTTATAATATTCTGAACGAGGGAATCATATTGCTTATACCGGCCAAGTTTCAAAATTTAATTCCCACGATAAGTGGTTTAAACCTTGTTAAAATAAAGGTTTTTAATAAATTTTCGGCACTGCACTGCACGTTATTGGAGGCTTTTCCCCAACCAAGATGGCGGTTTCGACTTTACTATACCTATTCTCAATATACCTATTTCATTAGATGACTACTCTATTTGTATTAAGTGCTCTGTGCTTTAACCTAGCCCTAAGTCGTGCCAACCGTGTGGTCTCTTTTAATTTGTAAATAATATGCGTCAATACACATTAGTAAACCTATTCGTTTTTACATAAATATACAGCTATTTAAACCACAAACAAGACTATTACAAAACAACATATTTATTACAAACAACTTGTTCATACCTTCACCAACTAACAGTGTTGTCATCTTCTAAAACGTAATTATTCTACTACATCATAGACACAAACTCACCTATATTATACACACAACATATTATTTATTAATAAATATAACAGAAAAGCACATGTTTTGACCGCCAAGAAAAAACAAGACCACCATATACAGTAACTCTAAAACAACCCTTTTCCTTAGAAGTACAACTGCGGTTTAACCATTGATAAAAGGTTAAATTATTCATTATAAGAATAAAGTAATCGCTAATTTAGGGAGAACCTAAATATTTTCACGTTACCAAGGTTAATTTAAATTCATAATAGGTTGCTTATTATCATCTTATTTATAATAATAAAAAAGTTTTTTTTAAATTCCCCTAATTAAGACATTTTTCCAGATTAAAATGTAATAATTTCATCATATGATTTCCAGGATAATTCATTAAATTTTAACCAGGTCTTGATCAATAATCTTCACATGTATGACCGCTCTGGCTTGTGATTTAAGGTTGTAAGCAAAATAAATATACAAAACTAACGATTATAAACTATTGTCATACGCGTTTCGACGACTCATGGCATCATCATCATCAACAGTGTTCCTACAACAAACATATAACTTTAACTTTATGATTTAAAGCTATATGTTTGTAGTACCATCACTGATGATGATGGCAAAGTTATCAAAACGCGTACGAAATTAAAGTTTTGTAATTGTGTGCTATGTATATTTATTTTGTTTGTAATTAATATTGGCGATGCAAAAAAACCTTGAAGTATAAAAAAAAAAAAATAATAAATCTTTTTTTGCGACACCGTGCAAATGAATAATTTTTAAAAAGATAATATCTTCACTTTAGAAAACACACGAATCATTTTAAAATCAATTTAATTGTGTAAAAAAGATCACTGTGTTACTCTAGAATAGAATATAGGTGCAAAGTATTCAATTAGAATAGATTTGTTTTTTTTTAATTAAGTTTACCTATGTACTAGATAAACAGTTGAAAGCGTTAAATATGGCTTCCTTGTACCGTAGAGAGGTGTAAGATTGTATACCGAAATGGAGCTCACTTTACTATCCAGATATTGGAGAATATGTCTGCACATCAGCTGATCTTCAATCTGTTAAAAAAATAAACTACATTAAGTAGCATTTTTTCCAACTTATCCTACCAGTATAATTTGTAGCTATATTCTAATGCAGTATAATGTAGCGTTCTGTTTTATATAAAAACATGATGTTAAAATTCTTTGTGACGAGGAGTTATTTTTGTTTTACTTTCAACATGTTTGATGCGTCTTCAAGTTTTTCATGTTTTCTGTACTCCTTGAGATTAATCACATTGCCATGGATGGTTTTGTGTAAAAACAAGTAACTACATTATTCATAGAAAATGGATTCTTTAATAAAACTGAACGAGTATTTAAGGCGAGAGCAACACTTCACGCCAGGCGCTAATGGCTTTAAGCTGTACGAGTCGAGAATTAAAAACTGATTTATAAAACCTAATAAAACACAACTTTTGCAGTATGAGATGAATTTCCTCACAATAATTATGCAAACGTGGGCTATTTGCATAGCGTGACGGTCCCTTAGGACATGCTTTTATGTCTGTAAAACACGGAAAGTTCTTCCGGGAAAATTTATAAAATTTAAATTTTGTTTTAATTGTATACTTTAAATAGAACAACAGGTCAAAGGAGGAAAGCAAATAAAATACACTGGACGCCGTAGAAATGAATTATTCGGAAGCACAGATAAAGACTAAACAGACGAATTAGTGGAACAATGAAAATAGAACAACAGGTGAATGAAAGAAAGCAAATAACATACACTGGACACAGTAGAAATGAATTAATTGGAAGCACAGGTAAAGAAATAAACTGACGAATTAGAGGAACAATAGAATAAAACAACAGGTGAATCAAGGAAACAAATAAAATACACTAGACGCAGTAGAAATGAATTAATAGGAAGCACAGATGAGGAAGTAAACGGACGAATTAGGGGGACAATAGAATAGAACAACAGGTGAATGAAAGGAAGCAAATTACATACACTGGACGCAGTAGAAATGAATTAATAGGAAGCACAGATATAGAACTAAACAGACGAATTAGAGGAACAATGAAAATAGAACAACAGGTGAATGAAAGAAAGCAAATAACAAACACTGGACGCAGTAGAATTGAATTAATTGGAAGCACAGATAAAGAAGTAAACAGACGAATTAGAGGGACAATGAGAATAGAACAACAATCTTGACAAAACAATCAGTATAACATAATAAGACAGAATATACCAAAGAACATATTTTTAAAACAGATAGGCGAGGAAACTCGGAAAACATCCAAACGAAGCTGGACAAATTTAACAGATAGGAATTGGACAGGAAGACATCGTCATAGAGCGAAACTAGCTAAAGAGGACAAAGCTCCCCCAGCCTGAGCATCTGAGTTCATTACAGTCCTCTATAATCTAGAAGAAGGCCACCAAAAGATGGAATTAAGTTCGATTGAGGAACCTCTCAGCAGGCTATCGCTAAAAACGTCTTTTCTCGGGAGGCCCATTTATCCATATCTTGCGCCGAGCTGATAGCGTTGCAGCATTCAGATTGTAGACTTGCTGCGCACATCCACTTGTGCTGCCGACACCGGAGTGGGATGTGTGCAGGTGAAGTCATGAATGACGAACACCTTCAGGATTGCACACCCTTGAAACGGGCCCAGGACTACAACAGTCCCATCAATAATTTGGTCAGCGCGAGGCCAAATGACCTAACTGCCAGGGATGGGCGTTGGCTAGCAAATAAGTACCTCACACAGAGCCGTTTACGTCAATACTTGGTACAAGCTGTACTGTACTACAGGTGGTGAGAACTAGAATAGTCAATAAACTGTGTCTTTATGATTTACTATTCCCAAATAACAGTAAGTTAACTCATATTTTTTTCTGTCTATAAATTTAGAAGGCATGTAAACTTTTATATAGATATTTATTAACAGCAGTAAAATCTTTTACAAGTTATTGTACAGTTTCACAGAAGAGTAAAGTAGAATTATCATCATACCAGGACAAAAACCTTGGTATTTCAAGACTACGAAAAGAAATTTTAAAAAAGTCTAAGCGTTATCTGATTATACTATTACGTTTATCTACTAATTTTGTGTTTTGGTTTATTATTTATATATATATATATATATCTTTCGAACAAAAAAACAATAGTACGAGTAATAAAACAATATATATATATATATATATATATATATATATATATATATATATTCTACTAACGTCCAATATTTGAGGCACATATTAATTTATAAAACTTTCATCGCATACCAGAAAAAGCTGTAAAGTTGACATTTTGTCAAATGCTTGTAAAAATTGTTGACTATGAACATCAGAAATCATTGAAAAGAAACTGATTATTTTATAACCTAATTAAATAATTTATAAAACTGAACAACTATTAGCAATTTCTGGTAATTAATAGTATTCAATGTATAATTATTTCATCATTTAAAATCTAAAATAATCTGTCTCTTCATTTTCAATTTTCATTTTCATAATGTATCCAGAAAAACCATTTGTATTTGAAACTTTATATTTTTTTAAATATTGTAAATTGTAGTTTTGCTATGTGATGATTTCCTCGAGTGACGATTTCGTAAAATTATCTACATTTTTGTAAAATAATACCAAATTTATTACAGCTCTGCAAAGATATGATGCTTCAAATTAACATCATTCTTTAAAGTTGCTTGAATAGATTGTGTTTCTAATTTATTTACTGTTACCAAGTATTCTGTACGAATTTTAAACAAAACATGCATTATGATATACTATTTAAAGAGTATTAGACGCAATCAAATTACACTACAAGAAGTTAAAATATAATTCAATAATACGAAATTTATTTTCTGGCTATTATTAAACAGGTAGGTGTCATCGTTAATAAAATGTCCAAATATTTCAATCACAAGAATATTTATTACCACGTAATTAGAGTTCAAATACTTTTATTTTTTAAATATTGTATAAAATGGGGTATCGAAGACTAGTAGGTAAATGTAGTAACTAAACGATTGTTATTTTCAATAAATTTTGATTTAGTAAATTTAAATGGAAAATATGGTTTGGATATATTTAAAATTAATTTTTTTTAAAAAATTATTCCTGTAATATATTTCGACCCGTTTCTATTACATTATAGTCAGAACTTTAATTTAAGTGTTTTCAGTTCAAATATTGTATAGAAGGAAAAGACATAAATGTATTAACTAAATCTTTTTGATTTTCAAGGCTCAAATTTCAGTAAATTTATTTCAATTGTTACTGTTCAATCTTTCTATTTATTAAAGTTTTGGATATAATTTTAAGGATTGAATTTCCTTGATTATATTTCAGCTCCTATTGGTCATTAAACAACTTTTTAGAACACAACAAATCTTTGAACAGCTAATGGCATTTTGCTCACTGTAACTGACACTAATCGAAATGCAGTTACATTGCAGTGAACATTTTTTCTTATCTCAATTGAAACAGGATGCACTACGTTCCAATGCACTAACACACTATTTTGATTGTTGGTGACAGTAAAAGACAGGTTTTCTTTACGCTGCAGTAGTTCCTAGCAATAAAGTTTCGAAGGGAATTCATTACTTCCGGTTAATTGAAGCCTCCCCAGAATAAAGCTGAAGTAGATTAAACCGGAAGGAGATTGCTTCGCCCGGAAATACTCTTGCTTGCAGTGTACTCTGTATGTTGCCAAGAGTTTAGGTTTACATAAACTTATACTTAAAGCTAACAGAAAAAAAGACTAATAAATAAATCTAATGTTTACTGTATTCGTAGCGATAAAATTATTATTTTCCGTTACACCGGAAATTTAATTTTTTGTAAACATCAAACCAATTTAAAATTTGGTGTTATACTTTCTAATACCTGACTTTTACATTTAATTATATTACGTTACCAAACTTAATGTGATGAAAACTTTATTACTATTTTTTTATGGATTTTTCCAATTTCTTTTCTTAGTTCACACTCTCCCTGTATATCTTGTTCAATTTTTCAATCGTTAATAAAATAATTTTTATTTTCCCACTCAAGTTCAAATATTTTTTAAATCTTGTGGTGGATGACACTTGATGTTAATACAGTTTTTTTCAATTAATAATTCAATAATTATATTTAATGATTTAATTTTCGTTTTATATCGGAGAAACGTTTCACAAAAGAGGCAAAGTATGGAAGATAGTTATTTTAATTGGCTTAAAATTAGTGTTAAAACATGATTTCATAAAACAGGTGATTTTTTGTTATAGGTTATATGGTAGAAGAGATGTCTTAAGGCACAAGTAACTTTATTTATAATAATTATAATTATTGAATAAAATTTAACTAAAAAACACTCAAAAATACTTTAATAAATCAAGTAACATTTTATTAATAAAAATTAAACCATTTCTGTGTTGACCTAAGTAGGTATTGACGAAATAGTATTTTTATTTTTAATAATTGTAAATAAACTACTTTAGATAAATACCTCTAAATAAAAAATAATAATGAAAAACTTGTAGTAATTAGATGGTTTTGTACATAATAAAATTATTCCAATGATAAAGCTATTCAAACTGCTTCATATATTCTAAAATGCAACAAATAACAATAAATGGCTACAATATTCCAATAATAAAACATTCTCATCCATAAGTATAATTAAAATTTAACATTGTTTAGTAATCGGTTTTCTAAGAAACTGACTAGTTAGTTGCATGTGGGTATTTCTAAGTGTAAATATTATCGCATAATTACATAATAGAAATCTAAAACTGTATTGAAAAAAGATGGTAATGTAATCGTACTTCAACCCTAACGTTCACTTACACATACATATTAAAACCAATAAAGCAGTTAATTAAAACTGTAGAAGCTTAGGGTTCAAAATCTTATAATAATATAATTTTTTAATATACATTGTCGGGTTTATATTTTCTTTTTATTATTTTAGTGTACTTTTGTCATTATGTTTCATGCAAGTGATGAAGTCATAAGAAAATCTACACTTTTTAAGAGATGTTGACTAAAGTTATGGCCCTTAACATTTAGGAAATTAGCTGGATGTGTGTATTCTTTTAATAAATATCACATTTATATCACTGAAATATTAAAACTTTAGTTATATAATACTGTAGAACTCCAATTACCCGAACTCTGAGCATCCGAACCGCTAATTATTCGGATCAGTTTTTAATTTTCAGGAAAAATTAAGACCCTAACATACTACGTTTGCCAAGTTATAGATTTCTATAGGCATTTCTTCCGCGAAGCTACTGTAGAACATTATTTTGATCGCGAGTCACCGTTTCAGAGCAGTCTTATATACGACCGTATGTACAGTACAGCCTGTACAGTAGTTCACTGTCGTCCGTCACCAGGTGTCTGGCACGGCCCGGCCCGACTCTCACTATTCGCTTTGATTAGCAAAGGTCCGTTGTTTTGATTGTGATTAAACCCGTTCCTCATACTTAGCGAATAAACTAATTATAAAGATAAAGGAGTAACGGGTAAACAGATGGCTGAGATGTACCGTGTGGATAACCAAAAACAACAAAAACTAAGAATTAGAAGAGGCCGTTTTAAATAACTTTGCAACAACGTTCTCGATTTCGGTTTCTATTGTTTGTGAAAAAACTTTTTAAATCTAAAATTAAGAAAAGTGTTTTATCCCACTTGCAAGCTACACGCAATAGTTGTTTAAAATTGGTCCTTTTTTGAACAAAATCCTGTTTAAAGAGAAAGAGAGAGAGTGTGTGTGTGTGAAGTTTAAAATTCTCAAGGCTATTAATATTAGAAAGGTTTATTATGTAGGTGGGAAAACTCTGTGTTTTTAAATACTGTAATATATTGTTTAACGGTTTTGCATTCGAGTGATGATTTGATTAAAAGCTCTACATTTTCCTAAAAGATTACCAAGCTTATTGTAAGCCTTCATAATACGTTCATATTTCTCTTTAAATTTGTTTGAACAACTTTGCTTGTAATTTACTTAGTGTTTCACGTATTTCTTCAAAATTAAAAAAAAACATGCATTCTGTTATATTTAAAGAGTAATAGAACGCAATTAAATTGCAATATCAAGTTAATCGCGAATCTGAGTATTTAGTATAAATCTATTATCTGTTGATTTAGTAGGAATCGAGTGTCTAGAAAATTATATATCTTGTTCATATTGAAACATTTGTAAATTATAACAAAATTAAAATATTTTGATTAAAAAAAATACACAACCCGCCTCTAATTTAATGTATTATCTAGAAGATAATTTCGTAGCAAAATTTGAGAATAGCTTGTGAGTAAAGATAGTTTTAAACAACAAACACTAACTTGCAATTAATTAGCTCATTCAATAAAACTTGTTTAGTCATGAAATCAACATCAGTTAGTACAACTAAACAATATTTTATGCTTACGCTCACTATTGATGTTGACGGTTATTGCAACCCATTGAAAAAATAAATTATTGATTCTTAGTTGTTTACTTTGGCCATTTACATTGGCAGTTGAAAAATAATTATTATTGGCAGTAGCTTTATTTATAATTGCACCTTTTACGTTGTTCATCTAGAGGTTGCTTTATTGAATATTTTTGTTGCTATCATTTGAAATCATAACAACTACTTTCTGATATTATTCAGCATGCGCATTTCGCACTAGATCAGTGCATTGTTTAATGTTGTGAGACATAGACACATTGTAGAGGCAGGGTCGTAGCCAGGGAACAGATCAGGACTTTAAAAATTGTGTAATTTTAAGTGGCAAAATAAATTTTTGAGATACAAATGTTCACAATTTGCGAAGTGTGTAAATGTTCCTGCCCTCCCAATACCAATTTATTTTACTGGCATTTTAGTGAGTTGCTTCCGCTCACTATGGTGTGCGTGTATTTCATGGTTCCCATTATTCTGTAGCTTTTAATATTTCTAGTCTAGACTTTACAGCCGTCTGTTTCCTTAAAAATATTTCTGTTGCTTTCAGTTCCTGATTTGCTCTTATATTAAATTCCCATGGTTAGACGTTGTTACAGGTTATTTTTACTGTAAATCTAGGGCTTAAAATTGAATAACTAAAATCAGAATGTAAAAACTTCGTGAGCAATAAAATCTGATTTGAAGTATAAATTCAGTGAGTTAAATATAAAGCCATTGAACAGAAATACAATGTCTATAAATCAAAATCTCAGTGCATAAAATATTTGAGGAACTGAACTTTGCAAGAGACTCGTAAAGTTCCATGATAATCCGTCCTATTTACCGTTCCAGGATATCTCAATGTCAGACCGGTCTAAGCGAGTGGTTTGAGAATCTGTTCTAATATACTGAGTAAGTACAACGAATTTTCATTTTAGTAATACACTTATTATTTATGTTTTTAAATACAGAGAATACGTATTGCAACTATTTTTATTTCAATACTTTTTATATGCCTTGTTTTTACAGATATTTTAATTTTAAATCCGCCACAATTTTGTACTGGTATGAGGTAGAGACCTTTAGTTTTTTTTCTTTACAAACTAAGGCCCTTTACAATGAGTTTTACACCTAAAATGTTTAATGGGTTTTTTGTTTTAACGTAAAAATTGTGATAGTGATTACAAAGTGCAGGTCTCTAAGAAGTCATAGTGAGTCTTTTTCTGGTGTAGAGTTTAAAATGTTAATCCCAGGTATTCATACTTTCAAACTACTCGGAATATATAGTGTAAATATATATATTCTGTATATTAGCAATCAAAAAACATTTTTAAGTGTTACATGATCAACGTAGAAAGTTACATATAAAACACAACAAATTCATGTACCCCAAGCTCTACCAATTGGTGTGGTAAACTCTAGTCTAGTTGGTGTGTGAGTGGGTGTTTCTTGTCTAGGTTTTTCTTTACTTCCGATAAAACTTATCTAATATTCTTAAACGACTACTAATTGTGTATGGATAAATATTTTCTCTGAAACTACTCTACAGATTTTCAATAAAATTCGTATATAGGGGCTTTTTAACCTTAGCATTACAATTGCCTGTGAAAAATTTCTGATAAATCATTATGATGTTTTTGAAAATCTTTAAACATCTAAAACTGCTTTTAAGATTTACACCAACATTGGTGTATTTATATTAAATAAAAACAACCTCTTACCACAAATTCAACAATATTTATTTTAACCTAATGTACATTTCGATTACAAAGTAATCATCCTCATAGGTATTTTACAGATGACTGTCATGAGAGTCATTTGTAAAATACCTCTGAAGATGATTACTTTGTAATCGAAATGTACATTAGGTTAAAATAATAATTGTTGAATTTGTGGTAAGAGGTTGTTTTTATTTAATATAAACATTTACGCCCCAGTTGCTTCAAGTTGCTATTGGTGTATTGGCGATTAACGTAAGTAATCCAATAGGCTAAGTAAAATTTTTCTGAAAAATTGGTATGAAGTGTTCCTATCCAGAATTACGTTGGACTCAAACAAGAGTCAACTTGGATGCATTATGCAAATACATCAATTCCTAAATAGACCAGCATTTGCCATGACCATCCATAAGTCACAAAGACAAACTTTTGATTTTGTTTGTATCGACCTAACAAACTCCATTTTAATGCACAGGGAATGCCATATGTGCCTTTCACTAGAATTAATAAATGGAGTAGCTTTAAAATGCTATTGCCAAATGATAATACGTCTTGCGCGGAACATATTGTTTAAAATTTCGAACTCAAACGGAGTAGCCTATGATTCGATTGTAGATCGGTTTCCTGATATAAAACTTATACATAAACTAAAGTAAATATAAAACTCATATCTGGGTAGTTTCTGCCATTTAGGGTTATTCTAAGTTTGCTTTGAATATAAATTTTATTTTCTGTAATTAATTTACATTGTGATATATATATATATATATATATATATATATATATATATATATATATATATAATGCAGTGTTTTTTATCTTATTTTTTTATTACATCACATGATGATTACATACAATGATGCTTATTTGGGAGACTCCAACTGTAAACTGAATGGCACTGAGCAGGAGTGCAGCAGTGAGACGAGGAAGGGTCAAGGATTCATCATGTAAAATGATTTTACCAGAGAAAAAGATAAGTATTCTATGGTAGAATCATAATGCAGAATGAATAACTTGAAACTTCAACGTGTAACTGAAGGACCCCCAGACAACCCCAGTCAGGTTACAGTTGGAGTCACCGCGCCTACCCGTGTCGGCTCCCTGAGGGAGGATTACTCACGACTTATTTAGACGGCCCGCACCCATTAAATAAAACTAACCGATGTTGGCTCCGCAGAGGGCTATTCACAACAGATATTAAATTGAATACAACAACAGAATTAAACGTTTCTATGGATTTTGGTAAATATTGTATTGTTGCTACGGATTGTCGAAGAAAGTGTAATAATTGAATTACCTTTATACTTATATTATTTAACAATGATTTACTTTTGTTGATTCCATCTTCGTGTGAGGTACTAGTAATCGCTAAACACTTTTTAAATGTTTTAAACACAACATTTTCAATTAATGAATTAAACCTATTAGACAAAGGCTTAAAACATAACATCACACCTAAATACAGCCAACAAAATTTCACCAAAACCCTAATATTAGACCTTGAAAATACAATCCAACACAACTCACCGTTATAACAACAAGATGCAATCAGACACCAAATAAAACAAAAAATAACCCAAATTAAACCCCCCCCCCCCAAAACAAACACCCAAGAATTAAAAGTAACCAAATCCATCAAAAACAAATTAAAAAAACTTAACCATTACCAAAGCTAACAAAGGCAACATAACGGTAATTATTAACAATAGCGACCTCAACAAAAAAGTACACTGCTTCACCCAAAATAACAATATCATTACACTAAAAGAAGACCCAACAACAAAATACAACGCTCAAATCAAAGAAGCAATAAACAAAACAAAACCTATAATCCCACACCACACCAAAAAGCACCTAAAACCAATAAAGCCAATAGCCCCTAAACTAAACGCCTTGCCCAAACTTCACAAAACAGACATCCCAATACGTCCACTAACCACACTAATCCACACGTGTAATCAACCACACTAGCGCCCCTTCTCATCTTCTAGCCAAATTCCTCGACAAATCTATCCGAAACCGTATAAAATTTAATATTCATTGTAGCATAAAAAAATGTCCTAAATCTAATAGACAAAATAAAAAACGTAAATATCCCACACGATTCCACCTTAGTCTCTTTTGATATATCAAATCTATATACAAACATCCCCATTCCAGAAACCATCGACATCCTCAAAAACATGTTATTAGACACAAATACACCACATACACACACTGACGAAATCATCCACCTCACAAGACTAATCACATTTCAAAATAACACATTCTACAACTAGAAAGATGGACTACCCATGGGCTCCCCAATAGCTAGCATCTTAGCAGAAATATTCATACACCATATTGAACAAAACCACATTTTACACAACAATAAATACTCAGATAACATAATTTACTGTTACAGATACGTCGACGACATCATAACATTATATAAAGGCAACACACGCAGAGCACACATATTTCTAAAACACCTAAATTCCATACACCCTAAACTAACATACACCATCGAAACAGAACAACAAAACTCCCTCAATATCTTAGACCTCACAATTAAACGAACAGACAAACAAACACATAAATTCAACATATACCGAAAACCCACCAGTACTAATACGACCATACACAGTTCCTCAAACCACCGCTTAAAACACCGCTAGACAAAGATGAACACTACCAGGAGTTAAACACCATAAAATATATAGCACAAACGAACGGATACAAGCCAACAATGATTGACAAATTATACAACCGCCTAAAAAATAAACATAATAACCAAAATACAAACACATACGATGATAATCCCATAAAATACTTATCAATACCATACAGATCATCCAAAATCCACAATCTAACCAACACATTACGAAAATACAACTACAAAATAGCTTACTCCATACACAACACTCTCAACAAACAATTTAAACCCAACAACAAAATCAACGACATTTACAACACCATTGGAGTTTACAAACTATCTTGCAGTTCATGCCCCAGTTTTTACATAGGCCAGACAGGGAGGTCTACACACGTTACCAAGAACATATAAAAGCACTAAAAAACAATAACTACCAATCGAACTTCGCCGATCATCTCAACTCCACAAAACATGACTACATAGACATAACATCTAACCAACAAATTCTTCATAAACAACACAGAAATAACCAACGCTACACAACCGAACAATACGAAATATATAGGCACTTCAAACTACACCCTACACACATACTCAATACACAATTACATTACAACTCACACGCACTTTTTGACATCATAACTCCTAATACACACAAAATACACAAACACCAACAAAATATCCCACCCCCACCCTAACCTACGTAAACTTTGAGATCAGTTACGGTCTGAGTTGACAAAGGGACAGGGACACATCTCCCGAAAAGGCCCTCCTCAACAAGCAAAGTAAGTGCTACTATAGGCAAGTTTAAAACATTTAAAAAGTGCTTGGTAATGATTTACTAATACTCTTTGATCGGCCCCATGAGTAAGAATTCAATGTGAGTACACATGGCCACCAGAAGATTCTGACCTAAAGATCGTTGGTCTGTAATTAGCAACAACTGAGACAGAGGTGCTGCTAGGAGCACCTGAAGAGGTCCACTATTTTCGAATAGTGGGTCAGCCAAAACGAGATTTTCGAAATATTCGGTTAGTACAAGGGGAGGCTTTTAATTTGAGTAGGTCTGTACCCATCACCACGATAGAATTCTACAGCATTCAAAGTCATCCTGAAAATTGAGGGTCATCTTTGGAGCTATTGTATTACAGTACGTTTAACAGCAATAGCGTTGTTGATTATTGTTAGGTACCGCAGTAAAAGATATTCCGTGTGGATATGTGTATATATATATATTAATATATATATATATATATATATATATATATATATATATATATATATATAATACGTTTTCTTGTTTAATAATTTAAAACAACATAGGTTATTCAAATACAAGAATATTTATTAATTTATATTCAAAGCTTTTCGTTGGTACTGTTTACCTATGTTGTTTTACAATACATATATATATATATATATATATATATATATATATATATATATATATATATATAAATATATATATATATATATATATATATATATATATATATAGAGAGAGAGAGAGAGAGAGAGAGATAAATAGATAGATAGATAGATAGATAGATATATAGATATATAAATAGATAGATAGATAGATAGATAGATAGATAGATAAATAGATAGATAGATAGATAGATAGATAGATATATAGATGGATAGATAGATAGATAGATAGATAGATAGATAAATGGATAGATAGATAGATAGATAGATAGATAGATAGATAGATAGATAGATAGATAAATAGATAAATAGATAGATAGATAGATAGATATATAAATATATATATATATATATATATATATATATATATATATATATATATATATAGATAGATAGATAGATAGATAGATAGATAGATAGATAGATAGATAGATAGACAGATAGACAGAAAGATAGATAGATAGATATATAAATAGATAGATAGATAGATAGATAGATATATAAATAGATAGATAGATAGATATATAAATAGATAGACCGATAGATAGATAGATAGATATATAAATAGAGAGATAAATAGATAGATAGATAGATAGATAGACAGATAGGAATGTATGAATGTAATTGTAATTTTGTTCTCAACAACTACTCTAAGGATTTTCACCGAAATTGGTATATAGGGGGTTTTTAACCTCAGGAATCCAGGAAGCTAAGTCAAAATTCGCTTAAAAATTTTCATAATCAGATTTTTTAGAAATATATATTTATTTACTTGCAAAATCTTTCTCAGCACCTAATATAGGGATTTTCCATAAAATTTGGTATTTAGAGGGTTTTAACCTCACCCTTCTAATGAGCTAAGTGAAAATGTTCTGAAAAATCTTCATTAATTTTTCGAAAATCTTTAAACGTCTAATGCCAATATAAGGGGTTTCGCCAAAATCAGTATTTTGTGGGTTAACCTTAGTAATCCAATAGGCTGACACTTTTTAAGAAAAATCCTAATCGTCATGTTTTCGAAAATTTTTAAGAAATTGATATTACCAGAATTACATTGGACTCAAGCAATAATAAACTTGGATGTAACTATGAATACATCAATGCATAGTTAGACCAGCATTTGTCATGACAAGCCTTAAGTCACTGTTGCAAACTTTTAATTATGTTGGTATCGACTTAAAAACCTTTGTAAAGTGCATATTGTGCTATATGGGTTAAAAGATGGTTAAGGAATGGAGTAGCTTAAAAATTCGCTTTCCAAATCATCCACATTATACGTGAAACATAATATTTAAAATGTCAGATTCAATTGGAGTATTATCCAATCGTAGATAGGTTATTCTTGATATTAAGTTTAAGACATAAGTGTTCCGGAAACATTTTACAAATTTGTGTATATATATATATATATATATATATATATATAAAGAACAAAAGTCTAAATACAAATACAAGAATTATAATTGAATTTACAATTCAAAGCTTTTCGTTGGCTAACAGTACCAACATCATCAGGCATATCATCAGTACCAACATCATTATCCTGATGATGTTGGTACTGTTAGCCAACGAAAAGCTTTGAATTGTAAATTCAATTATAATTCTTGTATTTGTATTTAGACTTTTGTTCTTTATTAATACACAAGAAAGCATACTGCGATATATATATATATATATATATATATATATATATATATATATATATATATATATATATATATATATATATATAACCAAATAAGTAAGATATACAGAGAGGATCGCATCTTATCCTCTACAATTTATTATTGTGAAACTTGAAGAACCTCCGCCGTCTCGCGAAATCTCTTATCATTAATATTGCCTAAATCTTGAGCTATTGTGTTAAATTTCTGAATTTGACAGTCTTTCTTAACAATGAATCACAGGACTCATTATTATGAATGGATTTTCTAGCAAAAAAAAAAACAATTAATTTAGAGTATACATGCCTTAAAGTTTAACTATGAAACTCAACTCAGAATAAAAGCAAATAATATAAACGAAATGTTTTTTCAAGCCAATACCTAATGCCAACTAATATAAATTTTATCCTACTTTCTTTTTATTAAATAATTTTCAAATATTATAAATAAAGTAACATAATCAATGCGTTAAAGCAGCTGTTTTACCACATCACTTATAACTTAAAATTAGACAAAATAATTATATTGCATACCTTACCCCTTTTGTGTAAAATTTTTCTCCAATATAAAACTAAAATAATTTCATTAAAATTAATTATTGAATTATTATTTGAGGAACGTTAATTATATCAATCGTCATTCATTATAAGTTTTAAAAAATGTATTTGAACTTAAATAGATGAACAAAAAGTATTTTATTACCAATTGAAAATTTGAACAATATATACATATATATATATAAGAGTAAATATGGGGAGAGTGTGAACTAATAAAGGGAATTGAATAACGCTTGGCAAAGATGAAAGTGCACAAAATAGTTGAACAATTGGTCATTATGTTAGCCTCATCATGTTACAATTTAGCCTTCTGCGATAGCAAAATATGCCTAGAAGCTTCTACTCATATATTTGTACCTAAGCGTGTACTCTAGTTTATTCACGCTATAAGACCCTTTCCTTATTATTCTAGTGTTTTCCTATTTCATACTTAATTACATTTACGACTTCATTGAAAATTGTCGTATAAAAATTGAACATAACCTACAAAAGTTTAACCTAGAGTTAAAATATTTTAGGTTATTTTCAATTCTTTTAAATAAGTTTCAATTGTGTACCATGACTAATAGTTATGAGATAATGTCTTTGAATCGCTTTTGGTAATAAAGGTATATAATTGTGAGTCGTAGCCTTATTTATTCTTTGGGTTATAACCTTCACTCACAATTCCGCTCGAATATTGTTTATAATAATTTGTGTTTAATAATTTTAGTAAGATTGCTAAAATACTATAGGCTACTAATAATGAGGATTAATAATTTTAATGTTTGCAATTTTTTTGCCATTTTTAATGAGTATGTATTTGTTATTTAGAAACATTTGATAAGTATATGATAAATTTGTATAGAATATTTAATGCCAAATGCAATTTATTCAACTCAATAATTTTTAATAATTTACTGGTTACAAATACAGGTATTTCAACATAGGCTAGTATGTAATTTACAATAAAGCAATTAATTTCATTTGAGGAATTAGGCATTTTAGTATAAGATGTAGATGGAATCTACCGGAAACGCGTCAAGTAGAAATATGAATATTAAGGCATCAGAATAGCCTGAAACGCGCCCGTGAATATTATGATGAAAGTTCTTTGAATAAGAGGCAATACTGCTTGGAATAAAGAATAATTTGATCTTTCTGTACTTAACCCTGAAGATAAAAACACATAGTTATCGTAACGTCACATCAAGATTCATAATAAACTCGACTCAACCGTCTTTTTGTATTATCGTATATTTCTGTGAGTTTAAACACGCAATGCCATATTTTATTTAACGAAAAATATTTATATTAAGGAACAAAATTAACTTAAATCTGCCTCTACTCTAAAAATAGTATAAATCCGGTGAGGCTTGATTTAAGCGAAAGCTACCAGCAGCTTGATTTAGTGAAATGTAATAATGGAAGCTTAACTTGGCAGCATATAATTAACGCTAAGGATTACGGAGCCCGAAGAATTATGTCACAATAATTTATCCGCTTGAGGGCGCTACGTAACTTAACCACAAACTGTCAGTCACGTGTAACGCTTAGTTAGCAAGATACGTCACACATTACGTTAGGCTAAGCACGTATAAAATATTTCCCCATTCAGTCTTTAGACTTCTTATAGCTCTTAAAATAATGAGTCTTAAAAATAAAGATAAAATAATGTGTAGATATTTTTATTGTGTATTTTTTAAATGTAATTGTTTATATTATTGTATAAGGATTATAAAAAAATATATTATGTCAATTTTATAAAAATCTGTGTGTACAGAAGAAAGATTGTTGACGTTTTAGCCCCCACATTCGTAGGCAACGAACAAGCAAGTTATATAACATCTATGTCGTACTTTTTATTAAATAAACACATTTTATGAATATTGTAATAGATTTCTCTGACGATTATTGAATAGCAATAAATACATAAATATATATACGATGTAACTAAAATATGTATTTCTGTTTAAGGGATTTTATTTGTTTAATAAAAGAATGCCACAGCTGTTATCCAACTTGGGTTTCCCGTTTCCCCTAAAAATATTTGCTTTCCAACCAAAATTTATATAAATCTAATAATAATTTATTATGGTTGAACATGGTTTTGTGCTATTTATTATCATATTTTGTTCCAAGATAATAAAAAAGTTCTACAAAATATTGATAAGATCTTAACGATAAGAATGAAAACAGTAACATTAAATTTAATATCAAGAATCAATAGTTAAAAATAATGAGAAAACTTACTCATTTAGAAGTTACCATAAATTACAACATTTCCAAGATCTGATCCAAAAAAACATTCCAGAGAACTCTGCTCACCTAAAAGAAAAGAACTAATAAGAATACAAAAAAAATATGGAGGTATATTTATACATTTAAATTGTGTTATTTCAATGTATATGCTACTGTAACGGTTCTTATTTGTAAGTGTAAAAGTTTTCCAAAAAAACATAAGATTTACCGACAGTTAAAAACTAATCTGTGATCATCGTTTGTTTGGAACATCTACCATCATACGATCTGTAAATCTTTGCTTGGTTATTAAGGTATGTTTGTGGTAGTCTTTCTTATAATGCGGATTCAATAGAGAAAAATTAGAGCAAACACATTAATGCTTATGTTTAAGGTCTATGGCTTACGAAAGTAGTCTGATCGAAATTTTCTAATTGCATTTCTACATGTATGAAATATGTATGAAATTTAATAGAGCAAGTACAAGTTGTTGACATGACAAGTAAGATAAGAGACTCAACAACCGGTGCTGCACCTCTGATTTGCATTTTTCATGGAAGGTTAGTCGGCTAAAAGAACACTGAGTCCATTTGATCGCAAGAATATTTGACTGAACAGACAGCGAAAGACCAATAATCTTTCATTGTTTTACATATTACTGTATATGACTCAGAAAGAGTAACCTATCCAGCAGCACCTGGGAGCGAGTGAGGGTGGTTGATGTGCTGCAGTTTTGATTGGGTGGACAACTGTAGCTCCTCTGGCGGTGTGACACTTAGCCGATGAATATTATTGTAGGCAACACGTAACTAAATACGTTTTAGTACTTGAATATATATTACTTGATAGTGTCAATGTAAATATAGGTAAATTGGTGATAGTCTCGAAAAAAAGTAAAATGTCTAGTTTATACTAAATTGAATCATTACTTATCTAATTTTTTCAACATATGATAAAAAGCATATGCATAAGTAATGGAAAACAAATCACGAACTATTAACGTTCCCCAACCATTATAAGACGGAAGCAAAACCTTGAAATTGCTCCACTTCCTAAGCTTTTTATAATAGTCACCCAACGAAACTAATAATAAAATTATAAAGAAAAAATAAAGCAGAATTCTGAGAATAATATTATATAAATAACAAAAAAACGCTATTGGAGAACGTTTGACAATGACAAAAGGCTATTGGAGAACACGTGTGTAAACGAAATAATGTTCCTCTGCACTGAAGTTATTCTCCTTCTCCTGTAAACTCAAAGGATTGTTGTAAGCAAAGTTATGGAATGAGAGATAACGCCTCACGTTCTCTCTTTACAAAATGTGAAACTATTATGATACCAAGTAATTTGGCTGTAGGCTGACACATTAAATATCACCATCTTACCTTACATTACCCTATATCTCAGACATGCTGAAAAACAAGGCTATCCTACCTAACCTTGTTCAATCAATACTAAATAATAACGTAAATACGGTTTCATTTTGTAAAAGAAATATGTAACAACTAATTTTTATCCATACCAGATTTGTAGTACAGTATTTAAAATTCACTGATGATACCATTCCCATCGAAACGAGTTTGAGTCAATAAGAGTTTTATATGTGAGTCAATGTGGGTTATTAACTATATGAATATTATTGTTTTATGAGAGTATGTATTCTTATTAAGAAGTATATATTCTTATATAAATAAGAACAATAATTTTGCTACGGAACTCATCTTTTTATTGAACAATAAGATCCTGTATTGTGAGATCAGTAGTATAGTGGAATTGGTGTCTGTCAAACAAGAAGTTTAATACAATAGCTCAGAACGTATATGCATTAATCAAAGGGATCTTGACAGATGAGAAGGGATGTTTAAGTTGCGACATAATAATTTGTAGTTGATAAGAACTGATCCCCAAAGTGTAGCTTAGTCGTATGAGAGCAGGTGTTGGGTCCGTAAAGTTGGCAAAACTGATATAACATTAGCATTGTTTGGATGTTTTATTGTACCTGCATGCGTGACAAATGTTCTATCAGCTTTGGTAAATTTTAAGATTTTCCAATGAATCCTAAGGATTAGTTAATTTAAACTAAAAATTCGTACTCATCTGTTTATTTCGAACGTTTACTATCATACGCTCAGTAAATCTGAGGTTCTATACCAGAGACACTTTGAATGTCGACAATTGGGTATAATATAGCCTAACCTAGCCTTGCTTGAACACCAAATAAAAATGAAAATACTGATTTATTTTGTGACAAATAAGGTCTTGATTGTACTTTAAATACATTATTACGAGACACTCATTACTTTATTCCTGAAACCAACATTTACCATCCACAATGGATACTAGTATTCCTTATACTCGTTAAAGCCCGAAAAACCACCACTTTTTCAATTCAATAGCTCACTCACTCCTCTCATATATATATATATATATATATATATATATATATATATATATATATATATATATATATATATATATATATATAATACGTTTTCTTGTTTAATAATTTAAAACAACACAGGTTATTCAAATACCAGAATATTTATTATTTTAAATCCAAAGCTTTTCGTTGGCAAACAGTACCAACATCATCAGGAATGAAAATTACAATAATGTAAGCTATAGCTTACATTATTGTAATTTTCATTCCTGATGATGTTGGTACTGTTTGCCAACGAAAAGCTTTGGATTTAAAATAATAAATATTCTTGTATTTGAATAACCTGTGTTGTTTTAAAATATATATATATATATATATATATATATATATATATATATATATATATATATATATATATATATATATATATAGTACCAGTTGTCAATTGTTAATAAAATCCTTTTTATCTATCAACTCATATTCACCTACGTTTCTTTTAACAGTTGAAAGCGTTAATCGTGGCTTCCTTGTACCTTAGAGAGGTGTAAGATTTTATACCAAAATGGAGCTCACTTTACTATCCAGATATTGGAGAATTTGTCTGCACATCAGCTGATCTTCAATCTGTTAAAAAAATAATCTACATTAAGTAATTTTTTTTTTCTCAACCTATCCTACCCGTAAAAATTGTAGCTATATTCTAATGCAGTATAATACAGCGTTCTGTTTTATATATAAACATGATGTTAAAATTCTTTGTGACGAGGAGTTATTTTTGTTTTATTTTCCACATATTTGATGTCTTCAAGTTTTTCACGTATACTGTGCTCCTTGAGATTAATCACATCGCCATGGCTGATTTCGTGTAAAAACAAGTAATTACTGTATTCATAGAAAATGGATTCATTAATAAATCTGAAACAAGTATTTAAGGCGGGAGCAACACTTCACGCCAGGCGCTAATGACTTTAAGCTGTACGAGTCGAGAATTAAAAACTGATTTATAAATCCTGATAAAACACAACTTTTGCAGTGTGAGATGAATTTCCTCACAATAATTATGCAAACGTGGGCTATTCGCATAGCATGACGGTCCCTTAGGATATGCTTTTACGTCTGTAAAACACGGAAAGTTCTTCCGGGAAAATTTATAAAATTTAAATTTTGTTTTAAGTTTATACTTTAAAGAAATAAAATTTGCTCAACACATTTAACGTTTTAATCAGTAGTTTACTTATTGAGACGAGGTATGGTGATTGAAGAAAAGCAAATGAACTACATTGGACGCAGTAGGAATGAATGTATCGGAAGTAGGAAAGTGAAGCACAGATAACGATGTAATCAAACGAATTAAAGGAACTATGAGAATAAAACAACAGGTGAAAGGAGGAAAGCAAATATAATACACTGGACGCCGTAGAAATGAATTATTCGGAAGCACAGATAAAGACTAAACAGACGAATTAGAGGAACAATGAAAATAGAACAACAGGTGAATGAAAGAAAGCAAATAACATACACTGGACACAGTAGAAATGAATTAATTGGAAGCACAGGTAAAGACTAAACAGACGAATTAGAGGAACAATAAAAATAGAACAACAGGTGAAAGGAGGAAATCAAATAACATACACTGGACGCAGTAGGAATGAATTTATCGGAAGTAGGAAAGTGAAGCACAGATAAGGAAGTAAACAAACGAATTAAAGGAACTATGAGAATAGAACAACAGGTGAAAGGAGGAAAGCAAATAAAATACACTGGACGCCGTAGAAATGAATTATTTGGAAGCACAGATAAAGACTAAACAGACGAATTAGAGGAACAATTAAAATAGAACAACAGGTGAAAGGAGGAAAGCAAATAACATACACTGGACGCAGTAGGAATGAATTTATCGGAAGTAGGAAAGTGAAGCACAGATAAGGATGTAAACCAACGAATTAAAGGAACTATGAGAATAGAACAACAGGTGAAAGGAATAAAGCAAATAAAATACACTGGACGCCGTAGAAATGAATTATTAGGAAGCACAGATAAAGACTAAACAGACGAATTAGAGGAACAATGAAAATAGAACGACGGGTGAATGAAAGAAAGCAAATAACATACACTGGACACAGTAGAAATGAATTAATTGGAAGCACAGGTAAAGAAATAAACTGACGAATTAGAGGAACAATAGAATAAAACAATAGGTGAATGAAGGAAACAAATAAAATACACTAGACGCAGTAGAAATGAATTAATAGGAAGCACAGATGAGGAAGTAAACGGACGAATTAGGGGCACAATAGAATAGAACAACAGGTGAGTGAAAGAAAGCAAATAACATACACTGGACGCAGTAGAAATGAATTATTCAGAAACACAGATATAGAACTAAACAGACGAATTAGAGGAACAATGAAAATAGAACAACAGGTGAATGAAAGAAAGCAAAGAACAAACACTGGACGCAATAGAATTGAATTAATTGGAAGCACAGATAAAGAAGTAAACAGACGAATTAGAGGGACAATGAGAATAGAACAACAATCTTGACAAAACAATCAGTATAACATAATAAGACAGAATACATCAAAGAACATATTTTTAAAACAGTACGCGAGGAAACTCGGAAAACATCCAAACGAAGCTGGACAAAATTAACAGATTGGGATTAGATAGGAAGACAACGTCATAGAGCGAAACTAGCTAAAGAGGACAAAGCTACCCCATCCTGAGCATCTGAGTTCATTACAGTCCTCTATAATCTAGAAGAAGACCACCAAAAGACGGAATTAAGTTCCATTAAGTTTTGGCTATCGCTAAAAACGTCTTTTCTCGGGAGGCCAATTTAACCATATCTTGCGCCGAGCTGATAGCGTTGCAGCATTCAGATTGTAGACTTGCTGCGCACATCCACATGTGCTGCCGACACCGGAGTGGGATGTGTGCAGGTGAAGTGATGAATGACGAACACCTTCATAATTGCACACGCTTGAAACGGGCCCAGGACTACATCAGTCCCATCAACAATTTGGTCAGCGCGAGGCCAAATGACCTAACTACCAGGGATGGGCGTTGGCTAGCAAATAAGTACCTCACACAGAGCCGTTTACGTCAATACTTGCTACAAGCTGTACTGTACTACAGGTGGGGAGAACTAGAATAGTCAATGAACTGTGTCCTTTATGATTTACTATTTCCAAATAAAAGTAAGTTAAGTCATATTCTTTTCCGTCTATAAATTTAGAAGGCATGTAAATTTTTATATAGATATTTATTAACAGCACTAAAACCTTTTTCAAGTTATTGTACAGTTTCACAGAAGAGTAAAGTCGAATTATTATCAAATCAGGACAAAAACCTTGGTCTTTCAAGACTACGAAAAGAAATTCAAAACAAGTCTAAGCGTTTTCTGATTAGACTATTATGTTTATCTACTAATTTTGTGTTCTGGTTTATTATATATTTATATATATATATAAATATATATATATATATTTATATATATATTTCGAACAAAAAAAACAATAGTACGGGTAATAAAACAATATATATATATATATATATATATATATATATATATATATATATATATATATATATATCTTTTGAACAAAAAAACAATAGTACGAGTAATAAAACAATATATCAATATATATATATATATTCTACTAACGTCCAATATTTGAGGCACATATTAATTTTTAAAACTTTCATTGCATACCAGAAAAAGCTGTAAGGTTGACATTTTGTCAAATGCTTGTAAAAATTGTTAACTATGAACATCAGAAATCATTGAAAAGGAACTGATTATTTTATAACCTAATTAATTAATTTATAAAACTGAACAACTATTAGCTATTTCTGGTAATTAATAATAATTAATGTATAATTATTTCATCATTTAAAATCTAAAATAAACTGTCTCTTCATCTTCACTTTCCATTTTCATAATGTATCCAGAAACATCATTTGTATTTGAAACTTTATATTTTTTTTAATATTGTAAATTGTAGTTTTGCTATGTGATGATTTCCCTCGAATGACGATTTCGTAAAAATATCTACATTTTTGTAAAATATTACCAAATTTATTACAGCTCTGCAAGGAAATGATGCTTCAAATTAACATCATTCTTTAAAGTTGCTTGAATAGATTGTGTTTCTAATTTATTTACTGTTACCAAGTATTCTGTACGAATTTTAAACAAAACATGCAGTATGATATACTATTTAAAGAGTATTAGACGCCATCAAATTACACTACAAGAAGTTAAAATATAATTCAATATTACAAAATTTATTTTCTGGCTATAATTATACAGGTAGGTGTCATATTAATAAAATTTCCAAATATTTCAATCACAAGAATATTTATTACCACGTAATTAGAGTTCAAATACTTTTATTTTTTAAATATTGTATAAAATGGGGTATCGAAGACTAGTAGGTAAATGTAGTAACTAAACGATTGTTATTTTCAATAAATTTTGATTTAGTAAATTTAAATGGAAATTATGGTTTGGATATATTTAAAATTAATTTTTTTTAAAATTATTCCTGTAATATATTTCGACCCGTTTCTATTACATTATAATCAGAACTTTAATTTAAGTGCTTTCAGTTCAAATATTATATAGAAGGAAAAGACTTAAATGTATTAAATACATCTTTTTGATTGTCAAGGCTATTCAAATTTCAGTAAATTTATTCCAATTGTTACTGTTCAATCTGTCTATTTATTAAAGTTTAGGATATACTTTTAAGGATTGAATTTCCTTGATTATATTCCAACTCCTATTGCTCATTAAACAACGTTTTAGAACAAAACAAATCTTTCAACAGCTAATGGAATTTTGCTCACTGTAACTGACACTAATCGAAATGCAGTTACATTGCAGTGAACAATTTTTCTTATCTCAATTGAAACAGGATGCACTACGTTCGAATGCACTAACACACTATTTTATATTGTTGGTGACAGTAAAAGACAGGTTTTCTTTAAACTGCAGTAGTTGTCACTAGCAATAAAGTTTCGAAGGGAATTCATTACTTCCGGTTAATTGAAGCCTCCCCAGAATAAAGCTGAAGTAGATTAAACCGGAAGGAGATTGCTTCGCCCGGAAATACTGCTGCTTGCAGTCTACACTGTATGTCGCCAAGAGTTTAGGTTTACATAAACTTATACTTAAAGCTAACAGACAAAAAGACGAATAAATAAATCTAATTTTTACTGTATTGGTAGCGATAAAATTATTATTTTCCGTTACACCGGAAATTTAATTTTTTGTAAACATCAAAAACTATTTAAAATTTGGTGTTATACCTGACTTTTACATTTAATTATATTACGTTACCAAACTTAACGTGATGAAAACTTTATTACTATTTTTTTATGGATTTTTTCCAATTCCGTTTCTTAGTTCACACTCTCCCTATATATCTTGTTCATATTTTCAATCTTTAATAAAATAATTTTTATTTTTCCACTAAAGTTCAAATATTTTTTTAAAATGGATAGTGGATGACACTTGATCTTAATAAAGTTTTTTTTCAAATAATAATTCATCATTTACATTTAATGAATTAATTTTAGTTTTATATGGAATAAACGTTTCACAAAAGAGGCTTAGTATGGAAGGTAGTTATTTTATTTGGCTTAAAATTAGTGATAACACATTATTTCATAAAAAAGCTGATTTTATGTTATAAGTTATGTGGTAGAACAGATGTTTTAAGGCACAAGTTACTTTATTTATAATAATTATAATTATTGAATAAAATTTAACTAAAAAAAACACATTTAATAATTGTAAATAAACTACTTTAGAAAAATACCTCTAAATAA
This sequence comes from Prosapia bicincta, assembly GCA_036971475.1. Lineage (NCBI taxonomy): Eukaryota > Metazoa > Arthropoda > Insecta > Hemiptera > Cercopidae > Prosapia > Prosapia bicincta. The sequence continues at coordinate 216,377,442 of JBAIZL010000005.1, forward strand.
AAAATAATAATGAAAAACTTGTAGTAATTAGATGGTTTTGTACATAATAAAATTATTCCAATGATAAAGCTATGCAAACTGCTTCATATATTCTAAAATGCAACAAATAACAATAAATGGCTAAAATATTCCAATAATAAAACATTCTCATCCATGAGTATAATTAAAATTTTACAATGTTTACTAATCGGTTTTCTAAGAAACTAGTTAGTTACATGTGGGTATTTCTAAGTGTAAATATTATAGTATAATTACATCACAGAAATCTAAAAATGTATTGAAAAAAGATGGTAATGTAATCGTACTTCAACCCTAACGTTCACTTACACATACATATTAAAACCAATAAAGCAGTTAATTAAAACTGTAGAAGCTTAGGGTTCAAAATATTATAATAATATAATTTTTTAATATACATTGTCGGGTTTATATTTTCTTTTTATTATTTTAGTGTACTTTTGTCATTATGTTTCACGCAAGTGATGAAGTCATAAGAAAATCTACACTTTTTAATAGATGTTGACTAAAGTTATGGCCCTTAACATTTAGGAAATTAGCTGGATGTGTGTATTCTTTTATTAAATATCACATTTATATCACTGAAATATTAAAACTTTAGTTATATTATACTGTAGAACTCTAATTACCCGAACTCTGAGCATCCGAACCGCTAATTATTCGGATCAGTTTTTAATTTTCAGGAAAAAATTAAGACCCTAACATACTACGTTTGCCAAGTTATAGATTTCTATAGGCATTTCTTCCGCGAAGCTACTATAGAACATTATTTTGATCGCGAGTCACCGTTTCAGAGCAGTCATATATACGACCGTATGTACAGTACAGCCTGTACAGTAGTTCACTGTCGTCCGTCACCAGGTGTCTGGCACGGCCCGGCCCGACTCTCACTATTCGCTTTGATTAGCAAAAGTCCGTTGTTTTGATTGTGATGAAACCCGTTCCTCATACTTAGCGAATAAACTAATTATAAAGATAAAGGAGTAACGAGTAAACAGATGGCTGAGATGTACCGTGTGGATAACCAAAAACAACAAAAACTAAGAATTAGAAGAGGCCGTTCTAAATAATTTGGCAGCAACGTTCTCGATTTCGGTTTCTATTGTTTGTGAAAAAACTTTTTAAATCTAAAATTAAGAAAAGTGTTTTATCCCACTTGCAAGCTACACGCAATAGTTGTTTAAAATTGGTCCTTTTTTGAACAAAATCCTGTTGAAAGAGAAAGAGAGAGAGTGTGTGTGTGTGTGAAGTTTAAAATTCTCAAAGGCTATTAATATTAGAAAGGTTTATTATGTAGGTGGGCACACTTTGTGTTTTTAAATACTGTAATATATTGTTTAACGGTTTTGCATTCGAGTGATGATTTGATTAAAAGCTCTACATTTTCCTAAAAGATTACCAAGCTTATTGTAAGCCTTCATAATACTTTCATATTTCATTTTAAATTTGTTTGAACAACTTTTCTTGTAATTTACTTAGTGTTTCGCGTATTCTATTCAAATTTGAAAGAAAACATGCACTATGTTGTATTTAAAGAGTAATAGAACGCAATTAAATTGCAATTTCAAGTTAATCGCGAATCTGAGTACACACGTTGCAAACTCCTCATGAATATTTCTTTTCATTTCTTCTTTAAACATATTCGTAAACGTGCACTACTTTGACGGTTTGGAGGGAAGAAAGAATATTTCGCAGAATCCGTTGTTTTCACCTACAATGAATTATTCTGAGAGTCAAACAGCCTCTCGTGTTTGTCAAGATCCCGTTTGATTAATGTCGCTTGCGACTTGAGCCATTGTGTTAAATCTCCTTTTTGACAGATGTTTTTACCACTGGGCCGATTCGTTATCCTTCTATAACTCACACTCTCAATATAATTATGCATCTTTCGCAAGAATTATGCAAGAATTTTTAATCGGTATTGAAATACGTTTTTATTCATCCAGTCATGCTCAATATATTTTTTCTTAGTGAACAATAACTTTATTTAACCGTTCCTATGGCTATCACAGAATATCATAAATAATGCTCTAGGATTAAAAATTAATGAAAACAATAAAATAGATAAACAAACTTGATTAACATTATCGAACCTTGCTTCACAAACGTACAATCCGAAAGGAAAGCGAAAAGAAACAACACAATGCAAGCGAAGAAATAAATCAGGAATTTACTTCTAAACAACATTTTCATATTACTAGTTTTTTATTCACATTGTTCAGAATTTGTTTGGTTATAGAGAAAATTACCTTATTACCAATAATATACACTTATTTTACCTTTCAATGCATGCATTTTTATTTTGAGGTAAAAAATTACCAGCGTTAACATTTAGTGAGTATAAGAGAGGGAAAATGTTTAAGAAATATATTTTTAATAATAATGTAATTCAATGATTTAAGTAGGACGAAACAATACATTGAAGTGTGAAACGCAATAAACCTAATCACAAACTCTTAGTTTCTTTCCATCGGATGAAAAACTGTCAAGAAATGAATATGGAAAGAATAAGTAGGTTATGGTTTGTGGCTAATTGATTTGAGGAAACGTATGTGGAAATTTTACATTAAAAAATGAAAAAGCTTTTCTCGACATTACGGTGGCAAGTAAAGAGTATAAATGTCCGTCTAATGTACATAGAGAACTTACGGTGAGTCACAGACTCGCATCATTCTCAAGAATAAAAAGATAACGTCTTTTAAAAATACGTTTTGTAGATATCTTCAAATTCCTTCGTCTAAATATAGATTTTTTATGGAAAGAAAATAGGTACATAAAATAGAGTAATTCAATTCAACAACAAACGTTATAAACTGAATGATGAGAAAATAATGTTCAAGAAAAACAGAAGCGCAAGATCTACTAGAGTACCACCCAATAAAAAGAAATTAGACTTAATATAATCCATTTTACAGACAGTGAATAGTTATTTTATGGATATGAAAGGATGGAAGGATTAGCAATATCGAGGCGAAATTTAGGCAGTTCTAAAGTTTCACAACCAGTGAAGAGGAATCAAAGTTTATTGCACTAGATGTGAGCTTTGAAACAAGAAATATGAAGGGAAATATTAGCAAGGTCAGGAGCATTTTACCCACAAGGCATTATAGTCCTGATGGCTCACCCACAGCCAAACATTACCTATATATATGGGCACTTCTTCAGGGTAGATGATATAGCACTTTCGAAAGTTTTGGGAAACTTTGTGCATCAACAAAAACCGAGATGTCGTAGTAAATAGTGCATTTGTATTATTTTCCGCGACTGGTTCTACCGCTGTTAGTTTACTAGCAAATATAAAACTATCAGGTAAATGGAATTTTGTGCAACTGCTTTTAAAATTATATTTGTAAACATTTTATTTTTTGAGGGATACTTGTTTGAGACAACTATCGTCAAGTGTTAATATATTAGTTTAAATAACTCAAATATAAATTTGGTACTTTGATATTATACCGACCTCACACATACGTGGAATGTAGGGCACTGGAAAATGAAAGCATACATAAATAAATATTTGCATTAAACTTCTACAAAACTATCCAAAAATGTTTTCTCAACAAGAATAAAATTGCCTTAATGTCAAATCATGGAGCAGTTAAAATCTACCTTGAACGTATATACAAATACAACCTTATCTTTTAACATGCTCATTTATAAACTTTACTATCTACCCATAATAAAATATACTTATGAAGTATTCAGTTAAGGTAGATTTGGTTGTAAGCAATGTACAAGCCTAATGTAAAGGTGTATTTATATATATTTACATTCGGTAATATCCTACATCCTCTATAGGTGTGAGGTCGGTATAATTATTACAGTACAGAAATGTTTTATGTACAAACTTTAAGCGTCTCAAAATGCTAAATTAATATTATACATATATATTGTTTATGCAGTGTATCTCAGCCTGGGGCAATGGATTTCTAGGGAGTTCATGGAGTGTAAAGGTGTAATGGCGGATATTTATAATGAATTAGTCTAGCTCAGGTTTGAAATGTAGTTGTTTCTTCTACCTTTTCACCTGTCATACCTCTTCACCCCGACCCTCTTTCCTGGTACCCTTTACCTGTCATACAGGTTACATGACAACGATTGACTGCAATGCTTAGCTTACTCATTTCACATTTCTCAACAAAACAATAAGGTTACTTTGAGCCTCAAGAGAGGTTCAATGACGATCTACAGGGTATCAGAAAAGATAGAATTATGACGAAAAAGATTTACTTTTGTAGGTTTTGTATTCTTAAGGGCCATACAGAAGTATTTGAAACTTTCCACTACCTTTTAGGAAAGAATGAGTTGCATCTTTCTAGTGGTGTTAAACAACAAATATCTGATCACTTGAAGGAATTAAAATGATTATCTGTAGGATACTTTCCTAAGCTTCAGGAAGGTATTTACTGGATACAAAATCCTGTTCCTGAAGAGAATGTTCAACCAGAACAGTTAGATATTACACAAATAAAAGTATGATTGAAAGGTCTCTGACAGTGCACTGAAATCATCTTTCAAGACAAAACCTCTCATAAACGTTGGGTTGGACCTTAACGGGGAATATGAACATCTGTCTGACATGGCACTGGAGGTTTTGTTGCCTTATTCGTCCTCTATATAGGTGGAAAGAGCGTCTGCAAATACAAAAACAAAGTGGATGCAGCCCTGGAAATGAGACTGTCATGTTAGGGAGTATTTCAAATTGTTTTTATTGTTACCCCACATTTCACTAGACGAGAATCTAATCCAGGGCTACAATTAATGACAATAATTTGGTGAGGGGTACGTAACTGAAATAAGACTGAGAACCGCTGGTTTAATCTATTATAAATAATTTTTAATTGTATTTCAAATTTTAAAATAATTATTATATATTTTGTGTAAAACATTTTTTTTGTTTTGTTGATCTATTAAATTATTAAATTTTTATAATGATTACAGGCGTCATAAATATTTTTTTGATTTAGGTACATACATAAGATATTACCTGTTGTTGGCTCCTCCAGTGTTTTATATTGAACGTGAACAAACCTCTAATTATTTAATTACTAATGAAGACAACGTGGTTACAGAAAACCTGTTTTGATTAAAATTTGCGTTGTGAGAAAAGTGTATATCTTTCTGTATTTCTTAATGCTGATTGTTTATGTTAATTTTTATAAACTTATAACTATTTTTAATTCAAACACAACTCATACGCTACAGACTACGTAACTCTACTAGGAAACAATATATCCAGGGTTATCATCTGTTACCAAATAGTTCTTGTTGCTGCACTTTATTTTCTTCAATCTGTCAATGCCAGTCACACCCTTGGACTTGTGATGGAAGGGGTACCATACTTTCAACTTAAGTTAATATAGGATTGTTTTATTTTTACTAATAAATTCAAAAAAATACTCAGGCCGAGTGGAATAGACCAATACTTGTGTGATATTTTTTTCCTTCTAATAATTAGTTCACGTTCTGTCTCTCTCTCTCTCTCTGTTTATATATATATATATATATATATATATATATATATATATATATATAATACGTTTTCTTGTTTAATAATTTAAAACAACACAGGTTATTCAAATACAAGAATATTTATTATTTTATATCCAAAGCTTTTCGTTGGCAAACAGTACCAACATCATCAGAAATGAAAATTACAATAATGTCATTATTATTGTAATTTTCATTCCTGATGATGTTGGTACTGTTTGCCAACGAAAAGCTTTGGATATAAAATAATAAATATTCTTTTATTTGAATAGCCTATGTTGTTTTAAATATATATATATATATATATTTAGCTTAAAATATGTGATAACATAGAACAGCTGATTTTATGTAATAGGTTATGTGGTAAAACTGCTATTTTAACGCATAGGCTATGTTAGTGTATTTATAATAATTATAATTATTTAATAAAAAGTAAAGTGAATAAAATTATTGTTTGTTGATCTAAGTAGGAATTGAGTTGAAACAAATGTTGTTTATATTATTTGTTTGATTAAGAGGTATAAATTATTTAATTAAATAAATATTGAATATTATGTGTGGTAGACACGTGACTCATCGAGACCTGTAGTTTAGCCTTTTGCAACCCTGAAGAGGACTAGATAGATTGGATAAAGAATTGCCTCCTAAATGGGCTTACAATTAATGTGCCGTAATCGTAAGATTAAAAACGATTTTAGCTTCTACTTTGATGTTATTTCTACGTTCCACAAGAAAATTAATTTAACAAAACTTTTTTACTGTGACATAAATAGCTTTTTGTTACGTTTAAGTTAAAATGTCGTTATAATGTCATTAGCTGTTGTCTAAGTGTTAGAAAGGTCAGTGAGGGAGGTATTGCTTTAATTAACCACGGACAATTCAGCGTCAGCCTAGATCCTGGCCAAGCTGGCGTCCAAACACCTATAAAACCTCCACTGAAGTAAACATAAAGCATAAAGCTGTCACCTAGTGTTGACTTTTCCACTAATTTGTCCGCTATTGAAATGTCTCTGTTTATGTCAGGAGTTATTAGGTCGCCTTTCACTTTCTATGGCAATTACCTTCATTAATATTCTAGCAGCGCACACCCAAAAAAGCGAAGAAACTGGCGAGGTTGACGTTTAAACTAGTTTCCGCCCATATCAACGGTTGATTTTTTCGACAATTAGTACATCAAAACAAAAACAACAAATAGAAATATTTTTTTCAAGTTAAAAATAAACGACAGTAATAAGTAAAATAAAATTATTATTAAAAAATGATTTCCCTGTGCGCATTATTAATACAAAATTCACTTTACCTCTCGATATCACCTAATATTATAAAACGATTAATATGATTTGTTCACAAAATATACTTATACATTTGTGAAAAAATGAAGAATCATATGAAGATCATAAATCTGTCAATCTTAATAACAAACAAAATGGTTGCTATAAAATCTTTATTCTTCGAATTAGTCGGTATGTTTTTAACTTCAAAAATTATGTTACAAAGCAAAATTTTTAAAATATGTCATTGTGTACTTGAAGAGATATTTTCAATCAGCAAATATGTAATTTATCTATTTATTTTTCTAAAGGCTGAGCATTTAAGTAACCTGAGTAACCTTTTTATTTATTTTTCACTACTTGCTGAAGTCAAGCAAAACACTAATTTTGACCGACATTAACATCTGTACTAAATTTTTGTTATTAGTTCACACTCTACTTATATAACTCTTGTTCAAACTTTCAATCGTTAATCAAATAATTTTTATTCATCCAATCAAGCTCAAATACATCTTTTTAGCTATTAAGATTATTTGTTTTCTAGTAGGCCTATTATCTTTTAATGATTTCTGTATAACATTACGGAGACTTTTTCGAACTAGAACGTTTTACAATATGACAATTTTACTTAAGCTGTTAAACATTATTTTCAACACCATAAAAACTTTATAAAAGAAACTATTACAATGAGACAAATATTTCTAACCTTTAAAATGAGGATATTGACTTCGTAAAGAACCCTTTCGGTGGTATTAATGCAAAAATTTTTATCTAACTTACAGAGGGAATATAAAGAGGCTGAACATAGATCACGTCCTTAAAGCATCCTCGGTATTTTTTATATTAAGTAGCGCAAGGCCGGAAAACTCCATTTGTTGTAATTACTGTGTTATTGGAAATTCCTTGAGAATTATTCCTTTCGAAAAGCACAGTCCTCGTTAATGTAATTTAATTTTAAAATAGTTTTTAAGTATAAATAAATATAATCATTCGATTCAATAGGTTATAACAATTTTTATTTAGAAAATTATTCCTTTCGAAAAGCACAGTCCTCGTTAATGAATTTATTTTTGAAGTATAATTAAATATAATCATATGAAACAACAAGTTATAACAATTATTATTAAGAAAATTATTAAAATAGATCATTAAATTTGAAAAATATATTCAAAAGGAAAACGGTAGAGGTGAATTGCTTCTGGAATTTAGATATAAAATAGGAGAGCTATTTTGAACCATTTAACCCTTAAATATGAATAAATGAAACCTATTAAACTACAAAATAATTTCGATTGCAATGATCTTCCGAGGAAATTGTTACAATACTAACTTGTGCAGTAGTATTGAGTTATTTTCGTAGTGATTTCCTCTGACGATTACTTTGTAATCCAAATATACATCAAAGCATAAATAAAACCTGTATGAGGTTTAAGAGGATTTATTAATTTTTAATTACACCACAGTTGATACATGTTGTTATCATTTGACCCTTATTATTATATGCTTGTTTCAACAAACTACTTCAGCTCGAGTATGAAACATAAACATATAGAATGTACCGACAGTTAACGTAATGTTGGTAATACTTCAGCGTAAGTTGGTGACATTGTGCCGCCTGTTGGTATTACTGCCCTATCTGATGGTATTATTGTGCCGCCTGTTGGTAATTTTGTGCCGCCTGTTGATAATATTGTGCCGATTGTTGGTGAAATTGTGCCGCCTATTGGTATTACTGCCCCGTGTATTAGAAAAATATTGTGCAGCCTGTTGGTACTACTGCCTATTGTGCCGCCTGTTAGTAATGTTGTACCACCTGTTGGTAATATTGTGCCGATTGTTGGTGGCATTGTGCCACCTTTTGATATTACTGACCCTTCAATTGGTAATATTGTGCCGCCTGTTGGTAATTTTGTGCCGCCTGTTGGTAATATTGTGGCGATTGTTGGTGAAGATGTGCCGCCTGTTGGTATTACTGCCCCGTCTGTTAGTAAAATATTGTGCAGCTTGTTGGTACTACTACCCCGTCTGTAGCTAATATTGTTCCGTCAGTGGGTAATATTGCTGCCTATTGGTAATATATTGCCGCCGGTTTATAATATTGAGCTATATGTTGGTAATATTGTGCTTTCTGTTGCTATTACTGCCCCTTCAGTTGGTAATATTGCACCCTGTTGGTAATATAGTGCCGTCTGTTGGTAATATCGTGGCGTCTGTTGGTGATATTGAGCCGTATATTGTTAATATTGTCCCGCCTGTAAGTAATATTGTGCCGTCTGTTAGTAATATTGTGCCGATTGTTGGAGGAATTGTGCCGCCTGTTGGTATTACAGTTCCGTCTGTTAGTATAATATTATGCCACCTGTTGGCATTACTGCCCCGTCTTTAGATAATATTGTGCCGTCAGTTGATTTTATTGCTGTCTATTGATAATATATTGCCGCCGGTTTGTAATGTTGAGCTGTCTGATGGCAATATAGTGCTGTCTGTTGGTATTACTGCCCCGTCAGTTGGTAACACTGCACTCTGTTTGTAATAATATTACTATAACGCTTTAGTTGGTTTCAACAAGTAATACTCGTAGATAATGAATCGTGATTGCAAAAAATACAGAGGAGTTTATCGAACAAGTCACCATTCACGCGTTGCCAAAAATTGCGAAAATCATTCAGTTCACACTCTCCCAGTTCATTACAGTGGAGCAATGATGGGGTCAAAGAGGTCTGGGCCATCACTGGAGATCCCTATTAAGAGAAAAATTTACACACGTCATTTTCCTAGAAAATCGTAGATTACGGATGCGCCGTTTATACATTTAACTACCAAGATTTACTTATAAGCAAGCGTTATTATATATATATATATATATATATATGTATATATATAATTTAGTTTTATTTGTTTCTGAATTATCAGGAGCATTAGCTAATTAGCATAATTAAATGTGAATAATATACAAATATATAAAAAAATAAAAGCTTCATGAATTTCCCTTCAACAACTGTTTAGTTTACGATCTAAAGTAAAACAACGTATGAGTTGAATTAACATGACTGATTTGGGAGGATATTAATACCGAGTTGATACCCCCCTGTTGTGGATGGTTTTGCTTCCCCCTTAACGAAATTCTGGGATCTCCGCTGGTTCTTTATGTAATTTTTCATAAGTGCACCTCTCGGTATCAATAAATCACTCTGCATTAGTTCATTTTCTTTTCCTTGTCACGAAAGTCCGTACCGCACTTCAAGGCCTACAGAAATTAATACGCAACACACTTCGACGTCACTGCACATGGCTTAAAATACCTGCGGGGACTGACAATATTGCAATGCACATTGTACGTCTTTACTTGTGATTGCGCAATATATTGTATAACTATCAAGCTATTCTATTTATCGCACAAACTCATTTACCGTGCAATAATACTGAAGTCTATGGGAAGCCTTCAACATATAGTGGATATTCAGCGTCTATGACATCGATGTTAAATTGAAATCCTAAGGTAGGTCCTTCATAGTTTTAAGTAGATGTCATCTGTATATTACACAATGTAGTAATCAAGTGGAGCAATCTAGAATCAATATTCACGCAATCAAGTTTAGATTGTTGAGAAACAAAGTTAAGTTCTGAATTAAAAGTGTTTCTTCCACAAACAGTTAAATCTCACTAGACAGTTTTTATGTGAAAGTAATATATTTACTGTGCATCAAAAATATTACCAAAACTTAAAACTAAATATATTTTACGTGCGACTCATCATACGATTGATAAAACGTTGAGGGCCATACATAATTTTCATGCACATTTATCTACGTAATTCAAATAAGTACAAATATTTACATTCATTTCAATTTATTTTATCTTTGGGCGTTAGCAATGCACTAAATTACGTGGGAGTGTTTACATTTTGCAACACTGTTTGCATTTGGCAGGGCTGTTTATATTTAGCAACATTGTTTACATTTTTTAAATGGTGTCGAGAATGTTCAAGGACTTTCATTATTGATTGTAATATTACCTGAGTTATATTATATAAAACACAGGAGCAAGAGTCTCTGGAAATTTAGGAGTGATTAATATTACGTATTTCCAGGGATCTGCTCCCAATGATAACTGGATTCTATGTAACGCCTTTTTAACAAAACATTCATGGTGTAGCATGAGTGGGTGGTAAAACAATTAAGACTATTACAATTACAGGAATAAATTTACTTGGACAGAAACACAGAACAAAGATTTTCGCCAACTGACATTGTTCGCGTCTTAAAGATAATCTTGTGTCAAATAAGAGTTTTCTTGTACATATTGTAGTAAAGTTTGGTCTCGAAGAAGCCAACAATGTCAATTTGTGGACACCTTTGAATAGTACTGTTTTATCAATTAAATATATTTCTGTATTTGTAATAGCCTTAATTGTTCATTATTTCTTACAGGAAAATAAAAATCACAAACGGCGTGTGTGTGTGTGTGTGTGTGCATGTGTGTGTGGGTTTAAGATCACTAACAACTTGAACGTAAGATCATGATTTGATACCAAAATTCTGATAGAAACCGTAGAAATATTTCCAAAAACATCTAATTATCTACCAGAAATATCTCCACTCTCTTATTATTGGTAGTGGAATGGGGGTAATATTATAGAACGAGTTAAGGGAATTGCATCCCCCAGAAATATAACCATTTTTTAGCAAACAAAATTTAAACCTGTAACAACTTAGACTATAAGTTTCAATTGTGATTTTTATTTAGGCCTACTTGAAATGCTATGTATAAATAAATTTATAATACGCCTTATAGACTACTATACACCTACAATATATATGATGGTAAACATTTTCGGAGCTGTGTTCAATTCAACAATAGATACACAATGAGAAATCAGTATGAATATATATTTACGTCTCAAGATTCTTCTATTTTTAATTTATCCTATATAATAACCTAACTAAACGACACTTATATATAGTTTAGATGTATGTAGTAGCCCTACGTAATAGCAAGAGGAAGGTGTGTTAAAGTATAATGAAACAAATTCGTATTTACTAAACAATGAATTGAGTTAACTGAGGTACGTTTTTTTATTCTTATACAAGAAAGGCTTATTAAAAACAACACACAGTAGTTCATAACTAGATCAGGTAATTTAAAAAAAAATATTAAGGAACTTTAAAAACTATTTGAGAACCTAATATTGAAAAATATTGGTAGCTAAGATTACAAAATATTGACGAAAATATGATAGTGACGAATTATAGGAACAGACAAGAAATTTAAATAGAATTATTTACATGTTTCAAAAAAATTAAACTTACAATCTACATATTTATAATGAAACATTATGAATTAAACATAAAGAGCACATACGAAATCAAAAATATTCAAAATTCTAATTTAACAATCAATACTAAAAAGTGTTTATAAAAACGGTTTTAATTTTTCTTTATTCTCTATAGAAAATGTGTATTTTCTTTACTTGAAAAATACCCTATCTATTTTTATTTAATATTTGTTTTAGTTTTTTCAATGTTTACTTAAACTAGTTACAAAACACATTTAGTTTTTTGAAACATTTTAATAAACTTCTAACACCAATGTGTGGCTGTTGATATATTAGGTTTCTTCTGTAGCGCATATGTCCAGTACGAGGAAAGGCACTTAGTGGGGCTACATTAATCAAGATTTGTACAGTCCTGCAGGATTAAGATGTGTTGCGCACATCAATTGCAGTAAGAAAAAAGCACTTGTTTGCCCCTCAATACAGACATCACGTTTGCAATAGAGTAGAAAATATGTTTTAAACTTCGGGTCGGAGATAAATATTTTACTTACTGCAAAAGCTGTTATGTTGATAATACGGATTTTTACTTGTAAAACTCGAACGGGGAGTTTCAGATTTTATCAGTAACAGTTGGTGACTGTTGGTTTTGGGAATAAAGCAACAAGTATTGCTTGATCATTTTTCTTGCTAGCAACGAGTGCGTCCCTAAAGGTTAGTTTTGGTGTAGCTACATTTGCTTAAGTAAAGGTATAATAGGTTAGGTTAGGTTAGGTTAGGTTATATTACATCTGTATGTTATTACCAAGTCTCATGAGGTAGGCTATAGTTAGTTGGTAAATGGTAGGTTTTACCAATATAAGGGCGATTCAAGTTGTATATAAATATAGCAACATTCATTATATTGTCAAAAAATACTCAACTAATATACGATGGTGATTCTATAATTTCCAAAAGTGGTGAAAATATCTATGATTTTAGAAAGGTGGTTCTATCTGTGATTGTGGACTGGTGATTCTATATATAATTGTAGGATGGTGGTTCTATCTATGATTGTGGGCTAGTGATTCTATCTATGATTTTGGAGTGGTGATTCTGCAAATGATTGTGGATGCTGATTATATCAATGATTTTGGAGTGGTGATTCTATCTATAATTGTAGGGTGGTGGTTCTATCTATGATTGTGGAGTAGTGATTATATCAATGATTTTGGAGTGGTGATTCTGTAAATGATTGTGGACGCTGTTATATCTATGATTGTTGGTGGTAATTCTATTTATGATTGCAGAATGGTGACTTATTCTATGACTCTAGAATGTTGATTCAAACTATGATTGTGGAATGATGACTCTATCTATGATTCTCTGAAATGGTGATTCTATCTATGATCGTGGAATGTGGGTTATATCTATGATTGTAAAATGTTGATATATCTAATATGTGTTATGGTGATTCTACCTATGATTATAAAGTAGTGATTTTATCAATGTTTGTGGAACGGTGTTCTCGCTATGATTTGGAATGGTGATTGTCTCTACGATTATGGAATAGAGGTTCTATCTATGATTGTGGAATGGTGTTATATCTATTATGTGGCATATCGATTCTACCTATGATTGTGCAACGGTGATTCAATCTATGTTTGTGGAGGTATGTCTATGTATGTCTATGGTGTTCTCTCTATGATTTTGGAATGGTTATTGTTTCTATGTTTGTGGAATGGTGGTTCTATATATAGCACTGGATTTATGTTCTACATTAAACGGGAATCAATGAACGGAAAGAAATAAAATTTAATTAATCTATCTGTGGTAAATTATTTTCGATTAATGTGCGGTTGGAAAGCGATGTAGAAATTAGAGTTTCCAAACACAATTGAGTGGGCAGCGCTAATAACATTGTATTGAGACAAGCAAGACGTTAAATTGGATGAGTACAAAGTTTGGTCAGCTAATGGCTAGGCAAGGTTTGTTGTTATAAAGTCTGGTGAATATTCAGTGGGCGTGGCAAAGAGAACAGTTTCTGAGAGTTTAGCTGTTCCGAACACTCTGCAACTCTTTTTACCAACTTGTGCGTTTCATCTTTGATGTATTCGACTAGATAGATTTCATTTAATAAGTAACGGTCAAAGTTGTAACCATGGTAACCCCCAGCCCTGAACCTCATTAAATATAACCTGATTTTCTGGAAAATTATGCAAAGTTTGTTCTAAAACTCCAAAACTCTTTCCTGTACACAACATTTGTTTATGTAATAGACACCCAAATACTTTATGGTTAAGAAAACCAAGTACAGTATCGGCTGATAAACTAAGCTTTATCTTATGGAACATGATTATACAAAAAGCGTTACCCTTATTCAGAAAACCAAACACAGTAAAACCTCATTCTAAACGACCATATTAAACCATACACCCCCGCTTAGAACGGACTGTTTAGCAGGTACATTACCCATTCGGTTAGACACGTAATAAAGTCCACGCATGGCACGTTTACTTATACCTTCCGACAAGTGGCATACCCATAATAACGATGAACAGAACTGTAAATAAAGTAAAACTATTAATTATAATTGTAATAATAAATTACCTAATGTTTATAAATGTTTTATAAACCTTTCAAAATCACGCTTCACGCTGTCGTACCCAAAAGATAACTTCCCTGGTACGGTACATGTAATTATTATAACGTCAAAACGCACTCAACCTAAAGACGTCCTAACTAGAGGTTTTTTTTTTTTTAAACTAGCACTTCCATTGAAATTTCCTAACAATACGAGCATAATTGTCCTAGTTGTAATCGCTGTGAGTAAAGCTACTTAGTTTAAATTTGTTTTTTTATTTTTATTAACGTCCTCAACTTTTGTCTCCGTTTTTTTGCACGTTAAGCACAATAAAACAAGTATCAAAAACATGTTTATGTAGATTCCTACTGAGGTCAACTAAGAAAAATTATATCATTGTTGTCTTATTTCCAGTTTGTTTCTTTGTTTTATTTTTTACATTAATTTTTAACCTCGAAGTACTACTTACGGTACCATGTGTTAACCATGGAACGGGTTTAAGGTAATATAAATAACATACGTCTCTGAGAAAATCATTTCTAGGTTTTGCCAAAGTTAGACTTCGAACATGAAAATTCTCAGTTCGAATACTGACAGTCTACCAAATTTTTAAATGTTATTATTGAATAAATATTTGAAAAATCTTAACATGAATTGTCATCCCCTATAGATTTTAAAAAATGTATTTGAGCTTGATTGGATGAATAAAAAAGTATTTTATTAACGACTGACAATTTGTACAAGATATAATTTATATCAGGAGAGTGTGAGGTAATAGAAGGAACTTAATAATAACATTTGACTTTAAACGCTCTTTTAACATGGAACACCTCAGCCCCAACTATTGCGTTAAAATGAGGTTCTACTTTACTTTTTACAACATTTATTTCTTTAAGCCATTATTTATTTCAGTTGTGGGTAGTAAATAAAAAGAACAATTCTTCTTTTTATTTGGCTAGTATTGCAGAATTGACGGTTTTTTACTTAATTAAAATAAAACCTAACCTGTCTTCCTCTCTAAGGCGACGTTTGCTAAATAAAGCAAATTTTAACAGTAGAGGACATCACAAAAGAGAGAAATAATTACTAAATGCAAAGAGTTTTATAATTGTGGTACTTCAATTCCTCCAATGTAATTCAAATACATTTTTGTTTAAACCTATAGTGGATGACAATTGATGTTGGTACAGTTTTCTCAAATATTTATGTAATAATTAAATTATAAATATCTGAGGGTCTAGGTCGGGTACGAACTGAGTATCTTCATGTTCGAAGTCTAGCGCTTTTAAGCTCTGAGCCAACTTTCCATAGCTACAAATTAACTTCTTAAAGATCTATATGAAAACCTTTATTGTATAACCTTAAATTGTTGCCATTGTTACCACACAATTTCATAAATAATTCTCTAGGATTGAAAGTGAATGACAAGAATAAAATAAACAAACAAGCTGGATTATCGTTATCGAATCTTGCTTCACAAATGGACAAAGCGAAAGGAAGACGAAATAAAACACAACACAATGCAAGAGACGAAAAAAGAAAGCGTATCAATAGTAACAAATAAAAATAATACAAAAAAAATTTGCATATACATTTAATATCAAGCGCTATGTACAAAGGATTAAAATAAGTATAATATTTAATCATGTCATTTTCGTTTGTTAGAACACAGTATTGGAAACAAACTCTAAATTGTTTGAATTTCAAATCATCTATATGTACCTACTTTACTTAATGAGATCATTATGGACAGAGACAATCGTCCAATGGTTCATCAAAATCAATTTGAATTGAAGTGGTTGCAATCCTTAGCAGATCTCGAAGATGGTTCTCTGTGAGTTGATTTTATAAATTTTATTGCTGAAAAGGTGCACTCACAAAGGTATTTGTTTCCAAAAATTGAAAGTATTTTCCTACCGAAGTCAGATAGATTGGTATATTTCTCCCCAGGCACTTGACTCCAACATTCAGTACCAGTTTCCGGCCCTGTCTGAAAAATTAGGCCACTTTGCAAGTCACAGAGCTTTTACTGTGGGTAGGAGCTGTGTTCAACCTATATCCTATATATTATTCCGGTTTGTTTTTAACGCATTTCCTGGTTTAGACGAGTTTAAACTGAAACTGTTGTTTACAACATGATTTCGTTTGTCTCGAGATCGCTTTACATAAGACGTAATTTTACAGTATACCGCACATGAATTATGCGCCACAACACAATGCGCTTAAAACACCTTATCAGCGCGTCTCTTTGTATCACAGGGGTTGGTAGTCTGGAAGTGACGTTTGAATGCATGAGATCTCGTGTTACAGTAGCGTGTACAGCGTGTATGAGATTACGTCTTCTTTGAAAAGATGCTCTAGATGGGAGCTTATTCTATCTTAATCAGGACGTCACTGGTATTTGTTCTAGGAAGGCTTATATTTATTTATTTGAAAAATCTTTCTCAGCGCCTACTATAGGGATTTTCCATAATATTTGGTATATAGGGGGTTTTTCACCTCAGGAATCCAGGTAGATGAGTGAAAATTCGCTTAAAAATTGTCATAATCAAATTTTTAAAAAATATATATTTATTTATTTGAAAAATCTTTCTCGGCGCCTACTATAGGGATTTTCCATAATATTTGGTATATAGAGGGTTTTAACCTCACCCTTCTAATGAGCTAAGTGAAAATGTTCTGAAAAGTCGACATTAATTTTTCGAATATTTTTAAACGTCTAATGCCAATACAAAGGGTTTCGCCAAAATCAGTATTTTGGGGGTTAACCTTAGTAATCCAATAGGGTGACACTTTTTAGAAAAATCCTAATCATCAAATTTTCGAAACTTTTTAAGAAGTTGATATTACCAGAATTACATTGGACTCAAGCAAGAATAAACTTGGATGTACTATGAATACATCAATGCATAGTTAGACCAACATTTGTCATGGCAGGCCTTAAGTCACTGTTGCAAACTTTTAATTATGTTGGTATCTACTTAAAAACCTTCGTGAAGTGCATATTGTGCTATATGTGTTAAAAAGTGGTTAAGGAAAGGAGTAGCTTAAAAAGTCGCTTACCAAATCATCTACGTTATACGTGAAACATTATATATTTAAAATGTCAGATTCAGTTGGAGTATTATCCAATCGTAGATAGGTTATTCTTGATATTAATTTTAAGACATACGTGTTCGGGAAACATTTTACAATTTTGTATATAAATACAACCAGACAAGTAAGATATACAGAGAGGATCGCATCTTATCCTCTACAATTTATTATTGTGAAACTTGAAGAACCTCCGCCGTCTCGCGAAATCTCTTCTCATAAATATTGCCTAAATCTTGAGCTATTGTGTTAAATTTCTGAATTTGACAGTCTTTCTTAACAATGAATCACAGGACTCATTATGAATGGATTTTCTAGCAAAAAAAAACAATTAATTTAGAGTATACATGCCTTAAAGTTTAACTATGAAACTCAACTCAGAATAAAAGCAAGTAATATAAACAAAATGTTTTTTCAAGCCACTACCTAATGTCAACAAATATAAATTTTATCCTACTTTCTTTTTATTAAATCATTACAATTAATATATATAAAGTAACATAATCAATGCGTTAAAGCAGCTGTTTTACCACATCACTTATAACATAAAATCAGCTGTTTTATGAAATCATATCTTATCACTTATTATAAGCCAAATGAGACAAAATAACTATATTGCATACCTTACCCCTTAGGCTACTAATAGTGAGTATTAATAATTTTAATGTTTACATTTTTTTGCCATTTTTAATGAGTATGTATTTGTTATTTAGTAGTATTTGGTAAGTATATAACAACTTTAAATAGAATATTTAATGTAAAATCCAATTTATTCAACTTAATAATTTTTAATAACTTACTGGTTACAAATACAGATATTTCAAAATAGGCTCGTATGCAGTTTACAATAAAGCAATTCATTTCATTTGAAGAATTAGGCATTTTAGTATAGGATGTAGATGGAATCTACCAGAAACGCGTCAAGTAGAAATATGAATATTAAGGCATCGGAATAGCTTGAAACGCGCCCGTGAATATTATGATGAAAGTTCTATGAATAAGAGACAATACTGCTAGGAATAAAGTATAATTTGATCTTTTTGTACTTAACCCTGAAGATGAAAACACATAGTTTTCGAAACGTCACATCAAGATTCATAATAAACTTGACTCATCCGTCTTTTTGTATTATCGTATATTTCTGTGAGTTTAAACACACAATGCCATATTTTATTTAACGAAAAATATATCTATTAAGGAACAAAATTAACTTAAATCTGTCTCTACTCAAAAAATAGTATAAATCCGGTGAGGCTTGATTTAAGCGAAAGCTACCAGCAGCTTGATTTAGTGAAATGTAATAATGGAAGCTTAACTTGGCAGCATATAATTAACCCTAAGGATTACGGAGCCCGACGAATTATGTCACAATAATTTATCCGCTTGAGGGCGCTACGTAACTTAACCCCAAACTGTCAGTTACGTGTAACGCGTAGTTAGCAAGATACGTCACACATTACGTTAGGCTAAGCACAAATAAAATATTTCCCCATTCAGTCTTTACACTTCTTATAGCTCTTAAAATAATGTGTCTCACAAATAAAGATAAAATTATGTGTAGATATTTTTATTGTGTATTTTTTAAATGTAATCCTTTATATTATTGTATAAAGATTATAAAAAAATATTTTATGTCAATTTTATAAAAATCTGTGTGTATAGAAGAAAGATTGTTGACGTTTTAGCCCCCACATTCGTAGCCAACGAACAAGCAAGTTATATAACATCTATGTCGTACTTTTTATTAAATAAACACATTTTATGATTATTGTAATAGAGTTCTCTGATGATTATTGATTAGCAACAAATATGTATATTACGATGTAACTAAAATACTTTATTTCTGTTTAAGTGATTTTATTTGTTTATTAAAAGAATGCCACAGCTGTTATCCAACTTGGGTTTCCCGTTTCCCCAAAAATGGTTGCTTTCCAACCAAAATTTATATAAATCTAATATTAATTTATTATGGTTGAACATGGTCTTGTGCTATTTAATACCATTCTTTGTTCCAAAATAATCAAAAGGTTCTAAAAAATATTGATAAAATCTTAACGATAAGAATGAAAACAGTCACATTAAATTTAATATCAAGAATTAATAGTTAAAAATAATGAGAAAACTTACTCATTTAGAAGTTACCATAAATTACCAAATTTTCAAGATCTGATCCAAAAAAACATTCCAGTCAACTCTGCTTACCTAAAAGAAAAGGACCTAATAAGAATTCAAACAGATATGGAGGTAAATTTATACATTTAAATTGTGTTATTTCAATGTATATGTTACTGTAAGGGTTCTTATTTGTAAGTGTAAATGTTTTCCAAAAAAACACAAGATTTATTGACAGTTAAAAAATCATCTGTGATCATCTTTTGTTTGGAACATCTACCATCATACGATCTGTAAATCTTTGCTTGTTTATTAAGGTATGTTTGTGGTAGTTTTATTTCTAATGCGGATTTCATTAAAGAGAAAAATTATAGCAAACACATTATTGTTCATGTACAAGGTCTATGGCTTACGAAAGTAGCCTGATCGAAATTTTCTAATTCCATTACTACAAGTATGAAGTATGTATGAAATTTAATAGAACAAGCACAAGTTGGTGACATGGCAGGTAATTATGTGTTTGCATGGAGGAATTTGGTGATATTCAAAGTAACATGTATGATAAATGTACCCACTGTTCATCAATTCCTTGATTTCTGTTATTCTAAATCTTCAGGCCCATCAGCGTGGATGCATTTGTCGATCATGAACATAAGAGATTAATCAACCATTGCGGACAGCTCTGATTGGCATTTTTCATGGTAAGTTAGTCGGCAAAAAAAAAACACTGAATCCATTGGGAATAGTTGAGTGAACAGACAGGACAAGACCAATAATCTTTTATTGTTTTACATATTGCTGTACATGACTCAGAAAGAGTAAACTATCCAGCAACTGGGAGCGAGTGAGGGTGGTTGATGTGCTGCAGTTTTGAATGGGTGGACAACTGTAGCTACTTTGGCGGCGTATGACACTTAGCCGATGAATATTATTGTAGGCAACACGTAACTAAATACGTTTTAGTACTTGAATATATATTACTTGATAGTGCCAATGTAATTATAGGTAAATTGGTGATAGTCTCGAAAAAAAGTAAAATGTCTAGTTTATACTAAATTGAATCATTACATATCTAATTTTTTCAACATATGATAAAATGCATATGCATAAGTAATGGAAAACAAATCACGAACTATTACCGTTCCCCAACCATTGTAAGACGGAAGAAAAACCTTGAAATTGCTCCACTTCCTAAGCTTTTCATAATAGCCACCCAACGAAAAAATAAAGCAGACTTCTGAGAATAATATTATATAAATGACAAAAAAACGCTATTGGAGAACGTTTGACAATGACAAAAGACTATTGGAGAAACCGTGTGTAACCGAAATAATGTTCCTCTGCACTGAAGTTATTCTCCTTCTCCTGTAAACTCAAAGGATTGTTGTAAGCAAAGTTATGGAATGAGAGATAACGCCTCATGTTCTCTTGTTACAAAATGTGAAACTATTATGATACCAAGTAATTTGGCTGTAGGCTGACACATGAAATATCACCAACTTACCTTACATTACCCTATATCTCAGACATGCTGAAAAACAGATGTACCATGCGTTGAATAAACAAGGCTATCATACATAACCTTGTTTAATCAATACTAAATAATAACGTAAATACGGTTTCATTTTGTAAAATAAATATGTAACAACTAATTTTTATCCATACCAGATTTGTAGTACAGTATTTATAACTCACTGATGATACCGATCCCATCGAAACGCGTTTGAATCAATAAAAGTTTTGTATGTGAGTCAGTGTGGTTTATTAACTATATGAATATTATTGTTTTATGAGAGTATGTATTCTTATTAAGAAGCATATATTCTTATTTAAATAAGAACAATAATTTTGTTCTAGAAGTCATCTTTTTATGGAACAATAAGATCCTGTATTGTGAGATCAGTAGTATAGTGGAATTGGTGTCTGTCAAACAAGAAGTTTAATACAATAGCTCAGAACGTATATGCATTAATCAAAGGGATCTTGACAGATGAGGAGGGATGTTTAAGTTGCGACATAATAAATTGTAGTTGATAAGAACTGATCCCCGAAGTGTAGCTTAGTCGTATGAGAGCAGGTGTTGGGTCCGTAAAGTTGGCAAAACTGATATAACGTTGGCGTTGTTTGGATGTTTTATTGTACCTGCATGCGTGACAAATGTTTTATCAGCTTTGGTAAATGTCATGATTTTCCAATGAATCCTAAGGGTTAGTTAATCTAAACTAAAAATTCGTACTCATCTGTTTATTTCGAACGTTTACTGTCATTCGCTCGGTAAATCTGAAGTTCTATACAAGAGACAATTTGAACGTCGACAATTGGATATAATATAACCTAACCTAACCTTGTTTGAACACCAAATAAAAATGAAAATACTCATTTATTTTGTGACAAATAAGGTCTTGATTGTACTTCAAATACATTATTACGAAACACTCATTACTTTATTCCTGAAACCAACATTTACCATCCATAAAGGATACTAGGCCTATAGCTTACATTATTGTAATTCTCATTCCTGATGATGTTGGTACTGTTTACCAACGAAAAGCTTTGAATATAAATTATTAAATATTCTTGTATTTGAATAACCTATGTTGTTTTTAATATATATATATATATATATATATATATATATATATAGTACCAATTTTCAATCGTTAATAAAATACTTTTTATCTATCCACTCAAGTTCAAATACGTTTCTTTTAACCCATAAAGGGTCACAATGATTGATTTTAATACTGTTTTTTTTTTCAAACACTTATATCATTAATACTAAATCATATTACATAAATACTTCATTATTTTTCAATCAATAAATTATACAAAATTGGGGGTATAGATCGTATTCGAACTGAGTACCTTCATGCCCGAAGTCTAGCGCTTAGGCATTGAGCCAACTTCCTATAGCTAGAAATGTACTTCTCAAAGATATAATGAATATTTCTTCTGCCCTATCTGGTTGTCGTCAAAACCTCCACTGTACCACTTTAAATTCTTGCCATGGTAGCATACAATATCATAAATAATGCACAAGGATTAAAAGTAAATTAAAAGAATAAAATAAACAAACAAACTGGATAGATGGTATCGAACCTAGCTTCACAAACGGACAATATGAAAGGAAGGTGAAAGAAACTACCACACAATGCAAGCGACGAATTAAAAGCGTATAAATAGTACCAAACAAAAAGTCAAATCCTACTCAAATCAACATGGAAAAATGTTATTTTAGTTTTTTTTCATTGTATAATTACAGTGAATATAAACATGTAGATACATATGTCAGAATAACAATATTAGGGACAAAACAGAAAGTCAATTTCCTTGCAATTTTCCATTTTATTTTCTATGCATGGCGATAGACTATTATTTTTGTTACCATTAATACCCTTTCATTTGTGATTATTACATTCTTGCATTGTGATGTAGTTTCTTCTCGGTTTTTTTTCACAATGTCCGTTTGTGAAGCAAGGTTTGACAACGTTAATCCAGTTTGTTTAATTCCTTCCTTTCATTCATTTTTATTTATCTTAGAGCTTTGTTTTATGATATTATGTAGTAACAATGGCAACAATTTAAGATTATACAATAGAGGCTTTCCATATAGATGTTTGAGAAGTTCATTTCTAACAATGAACAGTTGACTTGGAGCCAAAAAAACTCTAAACTTTGATCATGAAGATACTGAGATCGAATCCGACCTAAAACCTCCTGAATTTTTATAATTTATTTACTGAATAAATATTTGAAAACTGTATTGACATCAATTCTCATCCACTACAGCATAAAAACATTAAATTGAACTTAATTGGATTAACAAGGTCGTATTTTGTTAACGATTGAAAATGTGTAGTCGATATATGAGGAGAATGTGAGGTAGCAGACGAAATTTTAATAATAAAAGAACCTAAAACGTTTGTTTGTTGAAGTAGGAATTTACAAAAAAAATGTACATTACTTGTTTATAAAATCTTTATATTTACGAACTAATCCTAAGTTATATATCCTAAGATTTATTATTAAAACTGTAGATTCACTGATATACTCGCTTCTACTATAGCATATACAGTATACAATTTTCCGGCTGCATGCGCACGCGCCTGTACGCGCTAACATACACACTTATTAGAACGGAATAATTTTTAAATCGATATATCTTGAGACATTTGTTGAAAATTATTAACATCTTGACCAAAACGTGACTAATATTTGTCAAGACGAAAATGTTCAGGTATGAGGAGCTGATTTTATTCCAACTTATACAACACAGCCAAATAAAAGAAATACTGAATTTCATTTCCGGTCGAGCCGTAGCTTTTAATGTTACGCAGGTACAATAGAGGGATACGACAAACTCACACAGCCGGATGTCAAAATCAGCAGGTAATTAGATTGACAGGTAGGTCAGACCACAAGTTCATAGTAAAACTTTTAATATAGTTTTTACAAGGTTCTTCTTAATTAAACTGAAATTTCGTTCTTTAACATAAATTAACAATTTCAAACTTTATATTGCTAGATAAAATTAGGTATCCAACTCAAATGATTTATTTTTGTTAGCATAAAAAATGTTTTAAAAATTAGATGTTAAAATAAAATTACCTTAAATTATATAAATAAAATATTTGTCCAACATAAATAAATTTAAATGAGCAAAGTATACATTTACTGTCAAAATCTATTCCTAGTTAAATCGGGTATGACCCAGTAAACGCAAAACTTGTATGCTGACGGAATATAATAAATCTTGTATAAAATAGAAGTAATTTTAATTGGAGTCAATTTCTACGCTTTAAACTTAAATTTAAATCCTTGTATGTTTTTTGTAATAGAACAGATCTACGTGATTTCTGTTTTGAATATTCTGAAAATTACTTTACATATTTTATATTACACTTACGACGAATTTATAAAAAAAGGTATTTTTCTAGAAGCCATCATCTCGCCATTTAGTTGGCTCGTTTTTCTTCCGACATGCTCCAATTAAACTGAAATGATGAATTGGTCTCTCAACCGTTATAGCCACTAGCTATATGCTTCTTAATAGGAACAAATATCTACCATTGGCAAAACAAAGGCTACCTACTTGGTATCTAGAAGGAGAAATATTTCTGATAAGACGAGGTTCAGTGTAAAAAGGACAATCGATCCTCTCATTAACGAAACGCTTTATAGACACAAAGAATTATAAATTTTTAAATTCTTTTAAATATTAATCTTACCTCTGGAAATTACTAATATTATAAATAGAAGAATGCGAAGTTGAAATGATATTGAATCACCTTAGAACTTATGCATATATATATATTAAATATAGTGAAATGTTTTCTTGTAATATATTGTATCTGTGTGGGTGTGTATTGTGAACAATGTTTTTATGGATATATACTAACACAGAATTTAATTTTAGACTTGTATCAAATATTTATTTTTAGACAGTTTTATCAAGCTTACAGTCAGCGTTTTGTAATCTCAAGATGGAATAAACAGATTGTCTGTTATTGTTTATAAACCTTCGGTACGTGGTTTATCAGTTTATATTTAGGGGCTGCCTCAAGCTCCCGCTACTTGTACTGAATAATAATGTCCAGAGATTAACCGTGGGGAGTTCGCATTTCCATGATTGTTCTAATTTTAAACATATGTACAACAGTTTAAAATATTTATCGCATATACTATAGGATATGGTAATAACACAAAGTAACTAGTTTGATAATTGTTTAAAATTATCACAGTTTCAATCACGAATCTCAAATCACAGTTTGTGTGGCGTGTATTGGTAGTCTTAGGTCATGACTAGTTGAATAAAATACTTATTAATAAATATGTATGCAATATATTTAACAGTTACAATATCAATATTGTCGTGTGACAGTGTATCATTTTGACCACCTAGTACCAGGTGCCAGCTGATTGGGCACCTAGTGCCAGGTTAGGAAGTGGGAGGGCTAGTCACTCTATCATTTATATCTTTAACTGGTAGCTGAATATTACGAGATTTTCGTATTGTAAAGCCTATTACTGCTTACCAAATTATTCTATAACTTTGTGGAGATAGAAATCATAATTTAAATAAATAAATAAAAGTGTATTATATTAGCCATACAACACACATACGTATTGGATAGATATAATTGTTGGCCTACAAAAATTATTACCTTTAAAACGTACATTAGTCATCACTACATGTAATAATTGGAACTAAATGTTGTCTGTTATAATAAAAATCGTTACAATGAAAAACGTTACCTTGAAAAACCATACAAACATTTTGGATTTTACAAAATTTTGTATTCGTTTCACCCCCAATATTTCAATGAAAAACATTCAAGATAATCTCTGGCTTTATTCGCTTTCTCAGGTCAAAAAACATAAGGAACCAGCTTTTTAAGTTCCTTACTTAGTTTAAGGGTCCCCAACTAGAGCCCAAACATTTTCAGTAAGAGTTTTTTCGTGTGAGGAGTTTCAAACCGGGCAAAAATATCATTAGCAGCAACTAACTAACGCCCCATTACCGGACATAATATTATGGTAACTTTTTTTCTACTTGTTCATTGTCAATTCGCTTCCCCAATTATTTCCGATTCTTCGTGAATCACCATCTATGTATTTGTATTCTAGAATATATAATTATATATATAGCACACAAATGTGTGTGTGTGTGTGTGTGTGTGTGTGTGTGTGTCCTATGCTAACGCTTGCCAAAATCTGCCAGAGAACCAGTCACTGGACCAACTCGCGGAGACCCTTTGGGTACTGTTTCCCAGGGAATGAATTCTTCCTAGATCTCTCACCTTAATGACCAGGGTGTCGGGGTGTGTAAGAAAAATGTTTAATTAATAAATTTCAACTCAATTTGGTAAGTTAGTAAAAACACAGTTTTTTATTTTATTTCAATTTTCGCAAAATACTTCCCACATTTTGCATAGTCTCTGAAGCACAATAAAAATTTAATAAATGAACTTAGTATTTATTTCTTAATAACTTTGCCTAACTTAGTTGTTTTAAATTTTTAATATCTTTTAACCCATAGATCACTTTGGTTCTTAATGTAACACTTTGAAAATGTACTTAATTCTAGCATATATTTATATCCTAAAACTTACGCTTTACAGGTATATTTAAATTATAGAAAAATACAAAAAATATCACTAAAAGAAGAAACATATTAACATTTATAATTTCATAGGAAAAATCACATATGCAAGTATATCACATTTTACCAGAATGTTTGACCTATTCAAAATGAAAATTTAAACTCCATCTTTTTTCTCATAATAATATTCATAATTTATACAAAATCTATGTGTGTGTGTGTGTGTGTGTGTGTGTGTGTGTGTGTGTGTGTGTGTTTGACTGTGTGTGTGTGTGTGAGCGTGTGAGTGTGTTTGTGTGTGTGTGTGTGTGTGTTTGTGTGTGTGTGTGATATAAATAACTGAAATTAAAAATAATATAAAAATATAAATGGTTTGATTTTACTTCTAGAATAAAAAACATCTCTTTGGTTTGTACGAGTGTTACTGGCTTGATCGTTTATGTTGTCCACCTTTGTAAACTATTGGAATTGAAAAAAAACATTAAAACTTGCGCGGATGCGCATTGAAAGGGAAATCCTTGCCACATAATTTGCGGCTCTGTTTCCAGAATCTTGTAATACAGATGCAGTGCCTCACGTTATTTATGCGGACGTGCACTACATTATGTCGGTACGTGTTTAAGCATAAGGGTTGCTCCACCCTTCAGGCAATATATAAACTTCCCCATGCTGACAATTGTAATTTGTTATTTAGAAGTTTTAAACGGTAAAACTTTATTTCATGTCATTTATAAATTGTATATTTTCATAATTTTTAAATTGATTCACTATTTTTGAGATCTTAATTAAAATAATTCTTGCTAAAATTAAACAGTAAATTTATTATGAAAGAATAATTAGAATTCAATTAAAGATTGTCAATAACATTATTATCAGATGGCTTGCCACTAAAATAACAATATGAGATCGTTGCGTATTTTGTATGCAATATTATTGTAGCATGCATTTAGAAATATGTCAAAAGTGGAAGTTTAGGTAAAGTGGAGGTAATAATAAAACTACCTTTCTTTCAGCTTGTACATTTTAATATAAAAACGTCACTCTGTTTAAGTGAATTGATGTGATTTCGCCTGAATTATTACTATAATTAGTTACAGTAGAAACCCTTACTTAAGTGATAATGCTATACGCGACGCGAGACACGGTTGCATTGAAATCCCGTGTGTTATTTCAGAAAGGACGTGTTCAGCTCGCTGAAACTGTACAAAGGCAACATGAGTAAACATTTTTCATAATGCAACACAAGTACGTCATTAAAATATTAAGTGCGTCCCACATTAAAAGACATGATTTTCTGTTGTGTCTTTCATGTCACACAGCCTAGGCAGATCGCTCCCTAGTCTGCATTACGTTTTACCTTACAAATTTTAATTTAAAATTTTGCAAAACGTACTCTTGTAAAAGTAACTACAAACTTTAACATAAAATCAGCTGCATTATGAAATCATGTTATGACTTATTTTAACCACACACGAAGAAATAACTACATTGCATATCTTGCACTTTTTGTGAAACGTTTTTCTCCCATGTAAAACAAAAATAAAATCAATTTAAATATTGAATTAATGTTTACAAAAACTGTTACAATTGTCATCCGCTACAAACAAAAAAAAATATTCATCTGAACTTAAGTGGATGAATTAAAAATATTTCATCAACAATTGCAAATTTTAACAAGATATATAAGGAGAGTGTTAAATAATAGAAAGAATTTAATAATATCCTAAAACTAAAACCTACACCTGCTAACTGAATGAATAAACACTTCACTTACATCAGTTAATTTAGAGAAAATATTTACTAACATTAGGATAAATTAAACTAATTAAAAATAAACTAATAATATAATAAATTTTATTTTAAAAACGTATGTGGCGTGGAAAACCTATGACACATTCAATAATCGAGCCATCGTACCCAAGCACCACCTGTAAACTCGAAGATAATGACATCTATGCAAATCGGTCAACTCATCACCCTCAGAATATACTTGACTTTGAAGGTACTTTTACAAAACCAACACAGTGGTGGATCCTAGGGTTACATCAACTATCCATGTGTTAACAAAGAGTTGCTTATTTAAAGGCCAGTAACAACCACTCCCTCTCAAAGAATCGAATTAAGTGAAGACCTCCATTGCGGAAGAGTTATCTTGAATTCCATTGGTTTGTTTCTATTCACAGCTTAATTCTTTGTTGTATTTCGTAAAATACTATTTTTTAAAATAAAATTACCAAAAATTTTTAATGTAAATAGACGTTAAATTTCTATATATTTTGCATCACTATATAAAATCTTTCAGAGAAGTTAACCCTACACATAAGTAAGTCTTTACGATGCATAAGTGATTCAGTGGTAAACAAAATATTATATACAGACGTGAGCCTGTACAACTTTATAAAGTAAATATTCTTGGATTTTGACGCCCGGGGGCAGGTAAAAGGTGTGCGTAATACTCCTACAAGAATACTTAGCAAATTGTGCAACGATCTCTCAAATAGATCGAGGGCTAAGTATCGAAAGTGTGCTGATTGACCTTTTCGTAACTTTTTGTTTATTTCTTCTATTATTTCCCAGTCTTCTTAAATATATATATATATATATATATATATATATATATATAGTTCAAATTTTCTATTGGTAATAAATTACTTTTTATTCGTCCACTTAAGTTCTAATATATTTGTTTTAAGTTGTGGAAGATGGTGCTCAGACAGTTTTTTCAAATATCATTTATATTAATTTAGTTTAATGAATTAATTTTAGTTTTATAAGAGAGAAAATCCTTTTACAATAAGGGTAAGTTAAGCAATATAGTTATTTCGTCCCATTTGCGTTAAAATTATTTATTACATATGATCTCATAAAACAGCTGATTTTATACTGTAGTTTATGATATAGAACAGCTGTTTCCGTGCATAGGTGAAGTTACTTTGTTTATTTTAATTGCAATTATATAATAAAAATTAAATTTTTTTTTGTATCCTAAAATGGATTTTATTTAATTTTTCTAAGTTTTTGACTCGATATTAAACTTGTTTATCATTTATTCGATTATTTTGGTCATGTTATTTGTTTCTTCATGTTTTACAAACATATTTACTTAACAAATTATGTAAAAAATTAGATCATCTTTTGAAAATAAATTTTAATTTAAATTAAATTCAATTTCGATAAATAAGGTGTTAATTAAGTTTCATTTAAACTGTTTTTCTAGTATATAAACCAAGTTGTAGGCTTATAATAGTTGTCTTTGTAAACCAAGTTGACTTTTAAACAATATTAATTCGGAAATATTCTAATTTATCCTTTAGTTGATTTCCAGAAAACATTGGTGAGAATTGTGTTACTTAATATATGATCACAAAGTAACTTGTGAGCTAAACGTTAATAAATATGTCCAGGCAATCTTATTAAAGCACACAAGACCTATTACTTATATCAAGACATGTTTCTGCACCACTCAATTGCCTTCCTCAGTAGTATTCATTCACTGGTCAATGAATGCAACTCTGATTTCCATTGACGTCGAATAATTATCACTGAGAAAGACAACTGAGTGTTGTCGAAATGAATTAGTGAGTTTCGGGTGTTTTTTGTTTAACATACTTATAAATAGTTTATAATAAGCCAGCGAAAAGGTGAAGAGAGGCCTACCGCCTGAGGAAGAGATGAAACCCAGAGGTGACGGTGGAGACCCAGTGATGATATATTGCAGAAATAGACAAAGATTTTACGTTATCATATTATCAATCCAGGATTTTTTCCCATGAGGAAAGTTCTTACTCGTTTTCGATTAATGTTCATCTAATATGAACTCTTCAAGCCTAAGGGTGAATTTATTCAATAATTTTCTGGTACAAGTTAATTTGGGAAGTACCCAATTTATTGCTGAAATATTCACATTAATTTATAAATACTTGATTATATATAATTATATATACAACTTATTATATTTGTAAACGTAAAAGCATGGTGAACACTTTTCTATAAAGAATTCAACTGCGTCATTGTGGCATTCTCTTCTCATTTTGCTTTCCTTCATTTATAAATTAGTTTATTCAATTATTCTTTAACATAAGTTCGAAACAGTTTAGACCATTATGTAAACGCATTTTCTGCATTCTTGGTTATAAGACCATTCAATAAAACAATGCTTTAACAAATCACATTTCAATGAGGAAGCCCTATTTTAGTACCATAATACCTATTTTAGTACCATAATACAGCGATAATGGATTTAATGTTCAATTTATTTTTCAAAATTTAAAACGTTACTAATTTTGATACTTTTTTAAAATAAATTACTCAAGAATAAGAGATTAAAAGTTTCTGCACATTTTCTTTACCAACCCTCGCGCCGCGCAGTTCCTGAAACACTTCCAATAAAACGTCTCCATCAGTAAAGAAGGCTTTCTCGTGTTTTATCTACAGTTGACAGCTCCGTTTAAGAATTGTTTCCCTTTGTTCCCCGCTGAGTAAAGCCTCGCGTTTTACTTGTCTAGAGACTCCGGGTGTCTTGAAGGAAAGCTGCCACAAATCTATTTTATATAACCTCATTCGAGGCGAAATCTTTTCAGAATTTGATTATTAGAATATTGTAATATTAGAAGAGACAAATAGTATCATGTTTCTGGGCTTCAAACTTTATCTCAAAGGTTTAATTTATTTTAAAAATAAATACGAGAATAAAATCCCCCCCACACACACTCACTCATTTTTTCAATTTTTATTTTTAATTTTTGAAAATTGAAATATAGGGCATGCATTTAAAATTTAAAAAACACGTATTTTTATAACATTTAGAAAGTATAAGTTATCGAAAAATGGACAAACGTAAAACATTTTATATAGAATCAACCCAGATTAGTTGTTACAGCCCTTAAGTAATCAGAACTGTGTGCAACGTAAAAAACATTCTGACATAAATCTAACCCGATATAAGTAAACATGTCAAATTGATTTTTTATGTATCATGAATTTTCCAATACCTGAAAAAATGTATATTGTATAGTCTAATACAACAGTATAAATTGTAAAAAAAAATTGAAAAACCTTATAATAGACAAAACATAGGAGAGAAAAATTCATCAAAAATCGGAAAAAGTTTAAAATTTCTGTGCATAAAACGTAATAGTAAATACGTTCAGTTAAATAAAAAGTATTTGGAAGAAGCTTAATTTCAGGAAATGGACATGACTTAAATATTGTATTTGGGGGGGGGGGGGTGGTAAGGATAAAATTCAATTTAATATAACTTTGTAAGGAAGAAACTATAACATTGAATAACAACAAAATAGCAGAAAATATTTTAATTGTTTCGAATCTTTTGAAAATGATTGAAGGGTGAATAACGTGTTTGTTGCTGTAAACCACTAGTGTCAAGCCAAATATAGCGTAGATATACTCAAAAAACACCTAACACAAAGAGGGTACATGATTAAAGTGACAATTAGTTAACACACAATATCGTACCACTATTCCTGATGTACATTTCGATTGCAAATCAATTATCTTCAGAGGAAATTATTACAAGAAAATCCAATAATAATTGTCAAAGGTATTCTTGTAATTCTTTTCTCTGAAGATGGTTACTTTGCAATCGAAGCATGCAAAAGAATTTAAATAAAACGGTTTTCTGCTCAAGAGGTTTTATTTATATAACATAGAATATTTATATTAGAGGTTTTACAGCCTATATCGGTCCTTACTCATGGACATCAAATAAAGCTTTGGGAAGCTATTCATTTTATTTGATAAAACCAAAAATACCACTGCTAGATTAATCTTAAACCATAGTTTTTTACTTCAAACACCAAATTAATAAAATACGTAGTTAATAAAAAATAAAACTCAACCACTGAGATACAATCTAACCATTGCTAAGTTCAAAGCAGTAATAATTTTGTACCCCTCCCATACTCATCAGGGTGCCTTGACAAGCGGCAGTTCACATTTTATCTAATGTGTCTCGCTCAGGCCTGATGCATTAGCGGTGCTCTGATCAAATATACTTTCACTTCCTTGTGGTGCCTTTTATCCAGTGTGAAATTAGTTTTACATAAATAAATCTTCAAACATTTGAATAAATCATGTAGCCCTAT
This sequence comes from Prosapia bicincta, assembly GCA_036971475.1. Lineage (NCBI taxonomy): Eukaryota > Metazoa > Arthropoda > Insecta > Hemiptera > Cercopidae > Prosapia > Prosapia bicincta. The sequence goes on from JBAIZL010000005.1 coordinate 216,410,467, forward strand.
ATACGACGTATATGCTACGATAATTCTGGATTACTAAATATCGATTACGAGTGCAGCCCGTAAGACAAATGTCTTTTATTAGTAATCATTTACGAAATCGTTTTCCTCAAAGAAACGTGTAAAGAGATTTCAATGCACTTACATAACAAGTAATCTAAACAAAAGTTGTTTAAAGTCCAATTCCTACTTGGGTCAACAAAGAAAACTTTTATTTTAGTTACTTTATATTGAATAATTGCAATTAATATAAAAAAGTAATATAACATATACATTAAAACAGCTTCTCTACCACATAACCTATAACATAAAATCAGTTGTTTTATGACATAATTTGGTATCGCTTATTTTAAACCAAATGGGACGAAATAAATATATTGCATAATTTGCCCAATTTCTAGAAACGATTTTCTCTTATATAGATCTAAATTGAATTCATTAAATTTAATTATTGCATTACTACTTGAAAAATCTGTATTAACATCAAGTGTCGACAAGTTTAAAAAAAGTGTAATTGAACTTGAGTGAATGAATTCAAAAGTATTTTATTAACGATTATATATTTTTACGAGATACCGTTTTTTTTATATAAAATTCAATAATTAAATTTTTTGAATGAATGATTCCCAAATGAATGATTTATAATAGTTGTTAGCCTTTGTAAAAACTATTTCTGAAAATAAATCTGTAAAAAAGCGACAAATTATGACCGACATTAAAATAAATCCTTTATGGAATACATAACTATTAGTTGCCCTAATTGCTCATTTGGGGTATCTGCAAGGGTAATTAGTTGGTTTAAGCCACTAAAGCGCTTAAAATGAGTTATCAATTCATTTCAGAAACTTCATAGTGCAAATAGTTTCACTTCGTTAGTTACAGTTACAGACAGTGTAACTCAGATGTATTGGAGCCGGCTTTTAGAGGTATAATGGTTACTCACGTTATAAGAAATAATATTGTAAATAAGTATTCTATCATGATAAAGTAGATTCATAATATTTCTTTCTCAAGAGGAATTTATTTGCAATGTTATTTCTATCACAATAATACGAACACATTATTATGTGATACATTTTTGCGAAGCTTTCAACACCTGCGTCCGGTAGCAAGACATACGGTGAGAACATTCTTATCACCTAAGATTTATTATTCTGCAACTCAGACTTAACCCCCTCCCCGAGAGATTAATGTTCTGCACATGCTGAGCTATGGCGGATAACCTCCTGTTTAGACAGATGGCCAACCCCTATCACCGAACTGATAACAAAGATGGAGGCTCTCCGTAAGGAAATTTTTCATCTCACAGGAAAAAATAAATTTAATAAAAATGCGTCTCGTGTATCGGGTGAAAGTGGGCGCGGATGATTCATAGCCCTAGATTCAGATTACTTTGCCAACCATCGTCCACAAAAATCCGTTTGGCAAACTACTTTAGGTAAATAAGCAAAAGTATTTTGGCAAAGTAAAGTCCAGGAATATTACTCTAAGCAGTTGTTCAAGTCGCTTTAGATACAATTCATGCACACGTTTTCCTGATGCTCCAGATGCATTACCTCACTGACAGTTCACTTAAGGCGTAACATTGCCCGCCTTTTGAGATCCTCCTTTGCTGTGCCCCATAATGTTTTTTCTTCACATTCGGAATTATTTCACCAAGAGTGTACTCAATTTACACTTTTACGTGCGCTGTAAAGTTAAAATTAGAAGTAGGCGTGGAAGCCTGAGTACTACCCTCGTTTGCAAAATATCTTATTATTAAATAACAGTTACATGTAATTGTAAATCTAACAGTTATAAGATTTTTGTAGACATTTTGTAAACTAGTGTTCCAGGGTAGGAAATGTATTTAAGTGCATTATTGTAAAGGAAAGATTTTTTCCGCCCTTGCTCTACTTAATATAGGAAGATTCCAGAGATGCTCCGAAAACGCGTGATGCACGCCAAGCTTAAATGAGAATTAAATTCTACAGCGTTGACTCAATTTCAAAATATTTTAGGGTCTGACTTTAAAACTGAATTTACAGAAGTTAATTTCCATAAAATTACTAGCAGAGCACCCGTCCTCGTATATTTGTATTTATTTATTTGTCTTTGTATATGGGTCAATTTAATTTAATGAAATAAAACCGCAATAAATATATTAAACTATAGTTTACAAACTTACCAATTATTGTCTTGAAAAACCGAGAGAAAGAAAAACTTCTGCATGTTCCATCATTTGTGAAGTATAAAACTAGCCTTGAAAAGTGACTTTTACAGGTGATTACAAACACATTTACTGTCAGCTGATTAGGCCAAGTATTTAATGGAGTACATATAATTGAGTATTAAAGGTGTTTTCAAGGTGAGTGGGGTTGTGTCCTGGTGGAATTTCTAATTAAAAATAGGCCTATGTGGTATCCAGGGACCTTATGAATCTCCATGTAAAGTTTCACCACAATGGGCCTAGTAGTTTGTATGTGATTGAGTAACACACACACACACACACACACACACACACACACACACACACACACACACACACACACACACACACACACACACACACACACACACCATTAGGCTTTTATATAATAGTATAGATATAGTATAAAACCTAATAAATATATATCCAGACGTACTATTATGTAATACCTGAAATTACAGTCTGGGAATATGTTAAAACAGCCCTTTAAATTTCACCAACTTCTGTATAGCGGTTTGGGCGTCCATAAGATACATACAATACACATGCATGAATACAACCATTTGAACCACCCTAGGTCTCTAGGGCAGAGCATTCTGGATAGAACTACACCGAGGTTAAGACTACCAATCTTGGGAATGTGTTAAACAATTTCAGATTTTAATTAATTCTGTTCAGCGATTTAGGCGCCCATATGATACATACATACACAACTATATACATAAGTCGGTTTTTAACCCATCTCAAGCTTCTGGGGTGGAGCTCTGGCAATAGATCTACACCAAACGTCACAGGAACCATCCTGGGAATATTTTAACTAAACACTTCACATTTCATCAATTTCTATTTGGCGGTATAGGCAATTAATAAAATACATACATACACACAAAGATTCATTTATACATATATATATATATATATATATATATATATATATATATATTTGCATCTGTGAGTGCGTACGCGCGTGCGTAAGCGATTGCGTGTGCTTGTGCGAGTATCTGGTTGTATGCGAGTATGTGTGTGTATGTGTTTGTTTGTGTGTGTGTGTGTGTGTGTGTGTGTGTGTGTTTGTGTGTGTGTGTGTGTGTGTGAGTGTGTGTATGTGTGTGTGTGTGAGTGTGTGTGTGTGTGTGTGTGTGTGTGTGTGTGTGTGTGTGTGTGTGTGTGTGTGTGTGTGTGTGTGTGTGTGTGTGTGTGTGTGTGTGTGTGAGTGTGTGTGTGTGTGTGTGTGTGTATGTGATAGAGACAAGAGAAAGAGACTGAGTGAGTGTGTGTCTGTGTATGAAATGAACTTTCATTTAAATTTGTATGATTTGCTATCACAGGTCTAATACTTTATTACTTTAATTTTAGTTAAATATATTTACTAAGAGTATAGTAAATATAATTGTTGACCATGTTCTCATGACGTATGAAACATTTATTTAGGTATGTGTCTTATAATATTCGATCATTCATTTATATGTTTTGTACAAATTAGGTAATGTATTTTTTATATAATCCTAGAGTCTTGATAAGTACCATATGAAAGAGGTATTTTTTTATATACGGACAAAACGTTGACCTAATAATTATTAAATGTATTAACTCTCGGGTGCTATCCATTAGTATTTCTACCATTGTATTTTACTAGAAGACTTTATTATATCATTATTATTTAAATTGTTTTGTTCCTAAACATAACTTGAACATGTACGAGACCCGAATATTTTAACAGAACTTCTGCGGTTGTTGTTATGTTCGAGTTTATAACAACACTCAAGAGATAGTTACACTTAAGAAAGCCTTCACAAAATTATTAACCCTTTTAGAGAAACGTTTTATTAAAATCTCTTGTGCCTATTATTGTTTCCTGCCGATCATTAAATAGGATTCATCCTTTATTACGTCGCATGACTATTTTACATTTATATATTTAATACAATATTTTCTTTGAAAAATCCAATTCACAGAATATTTTAACAGAACCAAAATACTATCTTTTCAACACGGTTTGCACAACACAAGCTTGCACGACTTTGTTTGCTCAGTGTTGTTTCCTTAATTTTTGTAATAAATTTTAAATTAATCTGCGCCGTGCACTGCTTTTAATTCAGCCCCTGTGACGTAAGCTTTCGTTGCAACACACTATAAATCGCTCAGTACTGATCCCAGGCCAACCAAGGTTTCGTGATTTATAAGGCCGACAGAGATACATTCAACTTAGTCCTGTACATTTTCTAACAAGTTCAGGAGGGATTCGTAGAGGATATCGTTCGTAACCAATGAAAAAATATAAATAAATAAAATTACCTAAAATATTTCAGTTACAATTTGTTAAAAATAAAATAATAAATTCAAGGCTTTTTACTTTTCACGGCAATAATAACACTTGATATTTTTGTGTTGTGTGTTAAAACAAAACAAGGCACTAGAGAGACACTAAAATACTGTTAGAAAAGATTATGACAACACCGTTAAGAATGCAAAAAAGTATAAATTAACCTATATAATTTTTAAACCAGAGGTTGTAGCTAAGATGGTATTGGTTGTACTTGAAAAATAGTTTTGTGATTGGTTGAAAATTAACAGATTGGGGAATAGGATGTGTATGTGTGTGTGTGTGTGTGTGTTTATATATATATATATATATATATATATATATGTATATATATAAGATGGTAATATATGTTCTTGTAATATAATAAATGTATAAAAATATTTCAAGTACTTGAATTGTTTTTTAATTTTTATATTTTTCAAAGCGTTTCGCTAATTAATTTTTTCTGTGTAACTTCGTCTGTTATATTGTATGGATGTATCGATTCGGTTATATTGTATGGATCCTGGCAACAAATATTCTGTTTCCCTCATGACAACATCGTTGAGTTCGGGTCTTCTGACATACTCACTGACACTCCGTTCAGTGGTGACGGTTGAATGAACGGTCCCATGGGAGTCTAATATCCCGAGACAATATTTGTACAAGGCCAACAAGTATGAATCTTTGTGTTCCTCTAATCGTCAGAGGGGGTTCTTCTGTCCCTACTTCGTTGTTGAGGTAGGAAACTCTGATCTTCCGGCAAAATCTCTCCATTACCTTCTGAAGGAACTGGGATTTGGCCGGATCAAAATCAATGAATATTTTAGGCGTATTTGCCAGACTGCCCTTAAATACCTTTACTGTTTACGGCTACGAAGATCTAGCCGATGGATGTCGAAAAGTGAGGGGAGAGTTGTAGCCATAGAAAAGTGCTTTAACCTTCCGCAGCCAAGTCTCCAGTTATGGATTCCTCTTTATTATACGCCTGATAACAGACGTATATAAATAAGTAGGCCTTCCATTGAGGCGCATCTCCAAGAATAACTACGTTAATATTCGATGTTCTTAAAATTACCGCTCTGTTTTTCAAGGGACAGATTTCTCAGTTCGAAATTGTTAACCAATGTGATGTTTTTTCAGAATGAGTTCTTGAAATATTTAGTCTGTTTGAAAGGTTATTAGATAATCCAAAGTCCATTTCTAAAACGAAATTTAAGTTTTATTAGTTTGCAAATAGTCACAGATCTACTGTAATATTTTATACGAACAGGAAACCTGTGACAGAAAGTTGAGCACTAAATAATGTGCACATGACTGAACCCTTTCACATAACGTGGCTTGCTAGCGTATATTGGTTTAGTTTCCTCATACATTCCTGCATTTTTCTAGGGTTATTTGTGAACTGTTTAGGAAATCGTAATGTATAAACATTGCCTTACAAATACGTAATTTAAGCATAAAAAACATACATTTTGAATAATAATTTTAATCAACAATAATAGGTGGAATAATAGGTGGAATGATTTTAAATTCTGTGGACATAGATTATTCGTATCTTGTAGACATTTTTAAGTGATTTAAATAATTTAAAAATCATATACTTTCGACATCAGTTGTTAGTTATTAATATGTTTTTGCTAATTAGCTTTGGAGCTACTTCAGTTCAATGATTTAATAGTTGTTTAGTTGAAGAATAATATTCAATACATATTATTTATGACAAATTTCGGATAAAACAAACCATTAACTATAAATAAACAGTTACATTACGATTTGATATGGAACCCGTCTTCTAATATTTCCGTCTTTATTTCATTAGAAGGGAAACGCTACTTACCTCAACAGTTCACTAGTTCAATGATAGTATATGTTATACAGTATAAGTGAAAACTAGTAGCTAAAGTGGAAGAGGGATTTAAAATCTAAGAAAATACATTATGATATCCCACCCACATAATTGAAAATGTATTATTATAAAATGAATAAGTTACCCCTGTCTCAGTCCATGATAAAGCTGTTGATAACATTCATAAAATACTTTTCAAAAACATGATTTCGACACAGATTTAAATGACTAATTTTAATAATTAAAATTAAAATTTATAATTTGAATAGTAAACAAAACATTGTTTACACTGAGTTAAACCAGTGACTAATAATTGGTGTTTATTTTTATTTTTATTACAAGTGTTACGATATAATGTTTCACCTAACTATAAAAAAAATTGCAGAAACTAATAGCTTTATTAAAACAAAATTTTGAAATGAGTAATTGACACTTAAATTTAATTTTTTTTCTAAATTGGAGATTTACTAAATTTATACGATGAATATGTGGAAGGAAGCTGTTGATAATATCTGTATGTTAAATTTCTGAAAACATCTGAGCAAATAACGTTATTAATATTCCTGTAAATGAAATGAATGCAAATTGATGTATATTTATTAGAGAAATGTTTGCAAAACACACAAGAGTACATCTGAAGCACATCACCGTATTGGAATTTATAGCACAATTAAACAGAGAAAAGCAATAACTCTTAGAGTGCTTTCTGTTTTATTGCGATTTAGCCCTAATGGCGCCAGTAACAAGTAGATTGGGCGTTATTGTTGCTTACAGCACGAACGTGATATGATTGTTCTAACACTACCTGACCTGACTGTCTCTAGTGCAATTAGACTGCCTGTTGCAATAGGAAAATGCTGAGATTTAGCCATTCGAAACAGAAAATATTATCTGTTTAGATATTATTATATAAACAAATAAATATTATTATGTATAAACATATTATTATTAACATTAGTTAATCACTTAAACAATAGTTTATGAATATCCGAATTTTCGGATAGTCATAAACTATTGATTCAGTGATTAATTAAGATTCACCGAACGTAATATACTACAAAACTCAACATATTTATAAATGTAAACATTTATTTATTTAAAATACATTAATTAATTTCTAAAATTATAAAGTTACGTATGTTCCATAAATACACACAACTTCATTCAGAATAAACACACTCTGCGTGGACTTTGCAATAATATATATTTGTAACTATTTATTATTTAAACCAATAAAGCACGATTTATTTAAATGTTCACTTTAATATTAACAAATAATGTAATACATTTATATAATCAAATATGTGTGTGTGATGAAATATGTGTGTGTGGAATATATATCTTTTATTTGCATGTATTTATATAATAATATATAATATTATATATACATGATTATAAAATTAACTTTATTTATGCTTTATATAATAACAAATGATTACCTTTGCTTCTGTTAGGAATATTTGTATACATTTAATATTGCATTTTATTGCCTTTCCTATCATCAAAGCATCGTTCTTCGTTGCCCGATTTCGAAACAACTCCATCATCAAAACTTTTAGCTCTAGTCTTACAATATAAAATGTTTAAACTATATTCAAAATATAAAATAAAAAGATCACAGTAGAATAACAAATTACAATGAAAGTATTCTCATAAACCCAAATACAACAAAAATAGTTAAAAATAGCTAATCTTACGAAGTACCTAAAATTATACCATTATGTACATTTCTTTAAATTTACATTTACAGTTTATAAATTATTGTATTCTAGATCTTGTAACATATGATGATGAAGATGAAATGGTCGTTGAAATAAACATAAGGGTTTAATCTTAGGTAACTTGTTAAATCAGTTATTTTTTATTATTATTCTGGTATTAGGGTTTTTGCAATATTTTTATTATAATGTATTTTAAATAACCCCTTATTAGTGAACTAAATAATTGAAATAATAGTAATTATTAGTTATTCGGTGAGATGTTTCTCTTTTGAACAAATATTTTGGGTTTTAATCCCATTGAGTATTTTGCTTGGGTTAAATGCTTTAAACTTAAGCTTTAATGTGTCACGCTTTATTTGAAAATTAATTTTCTTTTTCGTAGTTTACCCAAATATTTTCTACGCATTGTTACATTATTATCAACCGTGTGATCTAAACAGCTGTTTAGATATTTTATAAAGTGGGATGTTTCTCAGATTACATGTTTAATAAATAGCCTTCCCGAAGACAAACGAATCCGTTCATAACAATATTTTAAACTACGCATTACATTCAGTAAATTTAGAGGGAAATTTTGCTCTGCAGTTAAGAAGGAAATTTATACGGCAATCATGAGATCTTTATAGCATAATCATTTCCATTCTACTGTACTTTATGATCCCTATAGGATTATTTATCGTCACTTGGCTTGTATTTTTGAATAATATTAAAGCCTGATTGGGTTTAATTTACTGAATCAAGACATATACTGTCCAACATTGCAATATATTTCTTATATTTTCTTCTCTTATTTTAATATTCAATACCTATATTTTTATTATTTGTATCCTCTTTCTTGTTATTGTCGGTTATAAAACCTAAAATAATAATAGATAAGTCGTACAAAATTTATAAAAAAACATTATAGAATAAGAAATTGTGTTCATTTTATTTTATATTAACACATTTTTAAGTAGAGCCTATAATAATTGTATTATAAATACAAATTCACAAACAAATTTATCCACCATAAATATTTATTTGGTAAAAATTAGAAAATAGATTTAATATCATTTAAAATTTTGAAAATACATCATCGTTTGGAGAGCTAGGGCTTTTTAATGTTTATAGTTTTGTTAGCTTTATAGTATTATCGAATAGCTATTTTTATTTCAAAATATTATTTATTGGCTTTGATTTCCAGTCTCTATACAGCAGTTTTTTAAACATAGAATCTGTATATTAATAAATCTGCCAAAGGTATAATTGTTTTTTTTTTAACTCACTGAAGATGGTTGTTTTATCTTTGAAACTCGTTTCAGTTAATAAACATTTGTGAGTTGTGTATATTTTATTATTATTATTACATTCACTTCATATCCCAAAGAATTTCGTTACGTTTTATCACTTAATAAACCACTTGTCACTAAAAACAAAATAACAATGTGTAAGACAAGTGGCAAAAATCCTAAATTATAGTTGAGGATGTACAGTGGCGATACTGTTACATGATACACACAGCAAAGAATTAGCTGACGACGTGAATAAATAAACGAGAAGAAATAATTGTGTGCCTAAAGGTTTTACTGGGGCAGATCAAAAAATAGATGGACTGTTTGATCTACGATGGCCTAGTTGGATTGAAATTCGGTGTTAAACTCGGCAAATCTGTGAGTGACACTTTTGATACGCTATAGGTAGATTACAGCGATGTTGTTATGAAGTGTGCGACATGTTTTAAGTGGCATGGACATTTTAAAAATGGCCGTCAGTCAATTGAAGATGAGCGCCGTAGGACGAGGCCACAAGTGTGGAGGAGTTACGACAGGTTTTTTCAACACGACAAAGCTCCCAATTCAGCCCTCATAGGCCTTGCGTTTTTGACCAGACACTCGATCAATGTGGCTCCCCACCCATCCTACTCACTGACTTCACTCTTTCTGACTTTTTCTTACACCCCAAACTTAAAAGACCTTTAAAAAGAAAAAGATTTGAGGCGATTTCTGAGGTTAAGGCCAAAGATGGCGAACATCAGAAGAGAACCTCTCCAGGACACGTTACAAGAGTGGAAGCGCCGTTGGAATAAACTCGTGTGTCGGGGAGGGAGTGCATTGAATAAGACGTGGACATAACTTTTAAATACTATAATTTTTGTCTTACGATATCAGTCTACCTATTTTTAACAATGCTCGTACATTTGTCGCTCTTCTTGAGAGAAAAACTAAATACAAAGTGGAGTAAAATGAACATGTGCACAGAACGGAGAGAACCAAAAACCAAACAAAAAACGAAAGAGATTCGCCATCGAAGACAATAATGTTAGTAAATTTATGAAAAATAAGAGCCTAAACTAATACACAAATCTTTGAAGGAGGAGAGGGCCATTATTCTCCGGAGCCTCGTCATTCGTTACAAAATCTAATAATTTATTTGGCAAAAAATAAACTGAAATTAAACGTCTTGTTTTTACCTCAGTATTTGCATTCCAATTTTTAAAAAAGGTTCAGAAAATCGAGTAATGTTTAAAGACATTTTAAATATATTTTGTGCAGACGTGTCAGAGAATCGAGAAACTGGGGGGACAAGTAAATTAAAAAGATCGCTCACCTATATCCCTGCCGTTAGACAGTTTGATGGATGGTGGGAGAGACATGATATGATAGCTAATCACGCAGAAGCTGTTTTCAAAAAAATTATATTGCTAGATAATACTTCTAAAACAAGGAATACAGATGTAACAAGCAATCAATTATTTTTCAATTCCTATTAGTTCACAGTCTTCTTACACATATTTTGTTCAAACTTCAATCGTTCATAAAATACTTCTAATTCAACACTCAAGGTCAAGTACAATATTTCAAGCTTGAAGTAATGACACTTGATGTTAATACAGTGTTTTCAAATGATAATTCATTATTTTGTGTTTTAAAAAAAAATGTCTTTTAGTTGGATTTGAATAGTATGATTGTATGTTTGAAATCCCTGTCACTGAGCCAACGTAACGATAGCTGGAAATAGTTTTTTAGGGTGGTATATGTATTAGCATACATTGTTTTCAAATATGAATTAATTATTTTCTATTAAAAAAGTTGAGGTCTTTAGGTTGAATTCGAACTGTATAACACTTTGGAGATCCAACACTCTGGCACTGAGCCAACTTTCCAATAGCAGGGAATGTTTTTCTTAGAAGGGTATAAGAATGTTTGCCGCTACCTGGTTCTCGTCGAGCCCTCCATTATGCAACCCTTCCGTCCTCCTCGTACTGTCGTGTTATCAAAAATTGTTGCCATGGTTACCACACAATATCTTAAACAATACTTTAGAAAACAATTATACGCTTTAGGCTAGATTAATTTTAATAATCAATTTCGCTTTCTAATATTGTGATTATATTTATACAAGAATATACATATTCTTATTAATTGTAATTATTTAATAAAATGAAATTAAATAAAACCTTCCTTACCTGACCTAAGTAGAAATTGGCTTTAATTTTTGTTTATATTACTTGTTTAACATAATACTTTATGAAATAAAAATGCCTCATTGATTTATTCAAAGCATTGATGAGTAAAATAAAATGATGAAATAGAATCCTGGAAACGCCTATATAACATCTATTTAAAACAATATAATAGTTTTAGTGATGATGTTGCCAAAAACAGTAAACCTAATATTGAAGACAAATCTTGAGTGCCTATTTACTCTTGCCACTTGTCTTTATCTAAGAATAGCTACAGACACTTGAACAGATCGTATACAAAGACTGGTTCCAGAAGCAAGCGCTTAATGGTTGAGCGAGAATAAATTTTGTGAATGTGTTTTTAGGGAGCGAGAATAAATTTTGTGAATGTGTTTTATTCGCAAAACAAGTTTTCTAAACAGTGTTTTATTTAAACGTTTAATTAATATATGATTTAATTATATATATATATATATATATATATATATATATATATATATATATATATATATATATATAGTTCTGCTCCCGACGACAAGGCGACTTGCATAATAAAGTCATTTACGTTCTTTTCATATTACGTCCGGATATCGGAGGTTCCGGATATAAAAGGGTCGGATATGAGAGGCTTTACTGTAAACATATAACGTTTAATTGTTATATGATTTAATAAAATATAGTTCATTTAGTCTTTGATAAAAGAATGCAGACAATTGGTCGATAAAAAAGCAAACTCCTATATTAAAATTGAAATACAAATATATTTATGGTCATTATATTTAGTTTAATATAGTGAGGTATACTGATATTTTAATTAAGACATTATCATTTCTTAAATGATAAATCATGTTGAGAAATATCATTACAACTTGATAATGTACAATAATTATAGAAACATTTTCATACGCACTAGCACATACATTTATATTGTATCACCAAAACAGCTGTTGAATGAAATCATATGTTATAATTTAAATAAGGCTAAACTATTGATAAAAGCTAAGTCTTTTATAGTGATAATTGAAGTATTTTTATCGATGCTTAAGTGTCAGTCGTGGTCAAAGAGGGTTGTCTTCGAAAAATACTCAGAATAAAGTCAAATAAAAATGTATATAATAACTTGAAAATATAATTCATGTTTACACTCAATATGAGGTAAATGTAAAAAGTCGTTGATTTGCGAGTTAAGTAGAGTAAAACTCTCACATCCGGATCAATGGGGATCGATCCGGATAACGAATAATCCGGATATGGGAGGGGTTACGTTTGCACTACATAATTACAACCATTCCAATTGGAAGTGATGTATGATTGTTTTAAGTAAATAATTTATCCTTATTGAAGATTGTAACTATATTTTAATAGCAATACAGAGCTGTATGTACAATTTAGTAACATGCTTTTGTATGCAAATTGCTGTTCACAGGCTAGGTCACTTAGTCACAATTTATTAGTAGCGGTCATTATGACTAGCCCAGGTTATCATGAATGTTGTCATTGCTTGATTGATTTGTTTGCTTCAAAGGAGTTTACCTCCTGATATGTCACGTACAAGACAAAGGAATCCCTTAGACGTATCTGCTTTAAAAGGGATATGTATCAACTCTATCGAAACTTGCAACATTAAAAAAGATACTGTTGGTCTAAATCACCTTTTGTCAGTCGTCTAAACATACCAGAAAATGCTTTATCAGTTTCAAATGTCAACTGGAATGAGAATCTCAGAGTACGTTTTACTCGGTGTCGGTCAGTAGCTGAAAGATACGGACACTCAAACACTACTGATTAACTTGGGCAATATATACAATCTGTAGCACACTAGGGAACTGAACTATACGGGAACTGGAACAAAACTGGATGAGTCGCAAAGAAACAAATAACTGACTGCTGGCACCCAAAGACAAGGCGACGTGTGTAATAAAGAAACTTAGGTTATTTTCATATTGCGTCCGGATATCGGAGGTTCCGGATATGAGAGGGCCGGATATAAGAGACTTTACTGTATACACATTTTATATCATTAGCAATGTTTCGAAAATTTCTTTGTATTCCTCATCAGGCTTGTTATGTTGTCGTTGTAAATTCCACATCTGACTATCAAGACTTACTCAAGTGTTTTCGAATACATTACAAGTGCTTACAGTTGCAGTTGCTCATATAACATTAACCATGATGTCGATCTACAACGAAAACATTATAAAGGCCAGATGATGGAGATAAAACCATTTCTGAAACGTCATCATTAAAATAAAAATATATATACTTTACTTGCAAAAAAAAACGCTTTTTCATTTACCTTATATTACTACAAATGTAAAAATGAATTATAATCTCGTATTACTATACGCATTTTTATTTTATTTTATTCTAAATTCTTTTTCAAGTAAACACCTCTTTGGCCACGCCTGCCACTTACCATGAATTAATAGGCCACTTTAATAGGCATTATCAAAGATTGAAACGTCAGGTTTACCCTTAATTATGTGATGGCATATGATTTCAAACGTCGAAATAAAATTATATATATGCTGATACGTATTCCTTCACGGATGGAAAAATATGACGAATAGTTACTATCTGGAGTGAATCCGTTCATTCTGCAGTCCATAAATTCGACGTTCCGACGTTTCGCTAGAATCTCATCCACCATTGACGAGGTAAACCCAACAACAGTAGAATAGCGAGTGAAGAGCGCAGATAACTCGGCTCCTATATATAGAGGAATGAAGCCTATCTCAGCTAGGATTGAGGAGCAAAAACTGGGCCTTAAAAACAAGCATAAAACGTCGGCTCTATACAGGCACCACTGCGATACAGGGCATACTATTGATTTCCAATGTTGCCGACAGATTGCTCAAGTGGAAAACTACAGGACTAGAATTATTCGTGAGGCTATCGAAATAGAGAAGCGAGAGAGTCTTAACAAACGCGATGATACTTTGAATTTGCCCGCAGTCTGGAAGTGTGTCATCGATAGATTTTATCGGCAGAAAGATGAACAGAGGCAAAGGATTGTGAGTAATTGTTTGGATCAGGTGTGTGTGGATTGACGTCAATGTGTGTATTGACGTCAATGGGCGTGGCTTCATTCCTCTATATATAGGAGCCGAGTTATCTGCGCTCTTCACTCGCTCTTCTACTGTTGTTGGGTTCACCTCGTCAATGCTGGATGAGATTCTAGCGAAACGTCGGAACTGCGAATTTATGGAGGCGAATTTATATATATATATACAATAGAAGCCCTCAAATTCGAACTAATTGGTGCAATAGCCTGTTCGGATTTTCAAAAGTTTGGATTTGCCGAAAAAGTTCGCATTCCGGATTTTCTGTGTATTTAGTATTTGACAGAAGTGAGTTTTTTTTATTAACGAACAATATTAGAGCATTTATTACATATTTGTATATCAAAAATTAAAGTTTTTCAGTGCTACAAGTGAAAAGTCATTAAAACAACGCCATCACTCGAAAGTTTCTGTGAATGAAAAAATTAACTTTTCTGTATTTTTCGTGGTTTACACAAGAGAGGCAGAAAGGAGTTCCTATTAGTGACTCAATTATACAAGAAAAGGCATTACAGTTAAATAAATTGATGAACTGTGCTTTGGAATTTACTGCTAGCAATAGATGGTTGGATAGGTGGAAGAAAAGGCACGGAATTCGTTTTCTAACGGTAAGCGGGAAGAGGATCAACTGATAATCTTGCTGCAAAAGAGTATTTAGACAAATTTCACAGATTTGATTTTGTCTGAAAATTACTCACCCCAGCAAGTGTGTAATGCGGACGAGGGTGGATTGAATTTTAAAGCCCTTCCCACTAAACGGCTTGCGTCTAAAGAGTGAACCTTTAAAGGCCTTAAAACGAGTCTCACAGTTTTAGTCTGCAGTAACGCCGCGGGAATAAATAAGCTACGATTAATGGTGATTGGAAAATCTGCCAGGCCACGATCCCTTGAAAAATATGAATACTCCCCCAGTTCATTACAGAAATCAGTGCCAGGCTTGGATGATGGATAATATTTTCAAGGATTGGTTCAAAAATAAATTTGTTATAAAGTAATACAATTTAATTAAAAAAATGGACAGCCACCAAACGTTCTACTTTTGATAGAAAATGGTTCTTCACATGCTTCAGACATGCAGTGGGTGTGTAAAGACATCAAATCATTATTTCTCCCACCTGACGTGAGATCGTTGCTTCAGCCTGTGGATTATGGTGTGCTGCAGAACATAAAACTGAGCTACAGAATAAAAGTTGCTGCAAACATTAATGGAAGAAGGTTGTTCTCTTTCTATTCCAGAAAAACTTAGGACGATTCCAATAAAGGGTGTAATTTACTGGGTAGCTGAATCCTGGAGTAATATCAGTAACAATTTACTGCTGAAATCTTGGAAGAAGCTCTGGCCTAGCCTCGAATTGATGGCAACACCACTTAGAACAGGGGTTGATGAGACTGATCTCCTTCAGTTCATTCAAAGAGTACCAGGATGTAAAGATGCTGAAAAATGTTGCCTGGAAGAGTGGACAACACTAGATAACGATCAAGAATATATCGAGCATGGCATGGTGTCTATGGGCCAGGATGAACACGATGACAGTGTAGCAGATAGCGATAGCGAGGAAACAAATGTCTACGAATGCAGCTACTTATGCCGACGCTGTCGACGCTGCCGCCGCTCTCTACATTGCGTTGCGTTACGTAGATTAACATGCATCTGCAACACCCAATGTTGGTATGCTAATGCGACGGTGGTGCAACATCACATCCTCGGAAGGTTAACGTCTCTTCCCTAGATGAAGATTACTGATTTTATGTAAAAAATATAGTTAAGTGCTTGTACCTTTCCTTTTTAAGTGAAACATATAGTTTAGTGTTTGTCTTTTTTGTTTTTCTTTATTGTCATTAAATTCTATGTTAGTCAATGATACAGTAGTACAGCATATGCCTTCGTATTATATCATGTTTTTACTGTGTCAATTTCAATATATTATATATCTCAGTCCTGTTTTACGTGAGTGTAAACATTCAGTACATACTTCAATAAATTTTTAATACTTTTTTAAAATTTGGTTTCCATCAAATCATGTCCGGATTTGGGGGGGGTGGGGTTCGGAATTGAGGGCTTCTACTGTATTTAATAAAAAGCTTACGAAAAATTACTTACTAAAATAAAGTTTGTCGGTTGACCCAATTAGGGCATTACAAAACTGTTTGTTTATATTACTTGTTTGTAATTAGTATGATTACAATAACAAATATTATGATATTTTTTTAGAAACAGAATCTATTTTTAAGAAAATCGTAAAAGAAATAATATTATCATTGAAAACAAATAGATTTGTGTTTACTAAATAATCATTTTCTACTTCTTTTTACTTCTTACTGCGGACGTACAGGGTCATATGACTCCGATGGTCCGATGATGAGAACAAGTTGCTGCATCCAAGATCCAAAACTGCTTATTGGTCAATATTGTTAAATAACTCATTATCTAAGGCCAGTACTACAAAATTTTCTTAAAAGAAAATAATAAATATACAGTGGATTAATTTTGTCAACTACTATTCTTCTCGTGAAATTCCTCCAGAAACTGGTTTTTAGTTAATCAATTTAAGTACGCCATTGTTTTTATATGCTATAAAAGGGCGCTTCAGAATTACGGAAGTAAAACTTTAATTGTACTTTAAACTGTGATATTCTGTAAGACATTCAGAGGACAAACCAAATGCTTTCGTCAAGTTTTTTTCTGCTTCATATTTTTAATTATTACAAAATCATTTGACGACATCAAGAGCAAACTGATAGAATATATTACAATGAAATTATTATTCCTTGATTTAAAACTAATATTTTTAAATAAAACTATTTAATTGAAAAATCTATTAAATAATTTCTATATGCTCTAAACATTTATGCACACTATATTTATATTTACCTTTCACTGCTATATGCTCAACATTCTATAACCTCTACATTTCTATATGCACTCTATTTATATAAGAACTTATTTTAGTATCCTCTGTATTTCTGTATACTCCTCAATAATACATGTTCAACATTTAAAATTATCTAAATTTCTATTTGCACTTTATTTATATAAGAACTTTACTTAGTATCCTACATACTTCTATATTCCTGTAACTCTTATATGCTCAACATTCTACAAGCTTTACATTTCTATGTGCACTATATTTATACCTGAATTTTTTTTAGTATCCTCTGTATATCTGTATACTCTTCATTAATATATGGTCAATATTTTATATAGCCTAAACCTCTATGTGCACTTTATTTATATATAAACTTTTTTTAGTATCCTATATATGTCTGTACTCTCTTCACTTCTATATGGTTAATATTCTATAACCTCTAAATTTCTATATGCACTATATTTATATATAAACCTTTTTTTAGTACCATAAATATTTCTGTATGCTCTTATATTCTATATGGGCAACATTTTTTGTAATCTAAATTTTTATGTGCACACTTAACATTTTTATATACATACATACATATATATAAATATCGCAATATGTATTCTTGTGTATTAATAAAGAACATAGGTCAAAATACAAATACAAGAATTATAATTGAATTTACAATTCAAAGCTTTTCGTTGGCTAACAGTACCAACATCATCAGGAATATATATATGAACTTTGTTTAGTATCCTATATATTTCTGTATACTCTTATATTCTATATGGTCAACATTTTATATAGTGTAAATTTCTATGTGCACTTTATTTATATATGAACATTTTTTAGTATCCTATATATTTCTGTGTACTCATATTAAATATGGTCAATATTTTATATAGTCTAAATTTCTATACGCATTTTACTTACATATTAGCTTTTTTTAGTATCCTATATTTTTCTGTATACTCTTGTATTCTATATGGTCAACATTTTATATAGTCTAAATTTCGATGTGCAC